>SZWC01007716.1:74144-81929 GCA_023375785.1 Penium margaritaceum | reverse complement strand
AGAGAGACAGAGAGACAGGGAGACAGAGAGACAGAGAGACAGAGAGACAAAGAGACAGAGAGACAGAGAGACAGAGAGACGGAGAGACAGAGAGACAGAGAGACAGAGAGACAGAGAGACAGAGAGATAGAGAGACAGAGAGACAGAGAGACAGAGAGACAGAGAGACAAAGAGACAGAGAGACAGAGAGACAGAGAGACAGAGAGACAGAGAGACAGAGAGACAGAGAGACAGAGAGACAGAGAGACAGAGACACAGAGAGACAGAGAGACAGAGAGACAGAGAGACAGAGAGACAGAGTGACAGAGAGATAGAGAGACAGAGAGACAGAGAGAGAGAGAGAGAGAGGGAGAGAGAGAGAGAAGGCGAGGGGGGGGGAGAGAGCAAGGAGAGTAGAGAAAAGAAGAGGGGGAGAAGGGGAAGGGAGAGGGACAGGCGGAGAGAGAGAGAGAGGAGAGCGAGAGCGGACAGAGAAGGCAGAGGGGCAGAACGCTGAGGGAGGGAGAGAGAGAGTGGGGAGAGAGAGAGAGGAGAGGGAGGGAGGGCAGAAGGAGAGAGAGGGAGGAGGAGAGAAAGAGGGGGAAGGAGAAAAAGAACGAAAAGCCAGGACGAGACCCAGCGGGGGGGGGGTCCTATCACGCCGTGAGGGCTGGGCCAGAAGGCCGAAAGCCAGAAGGCCGTTTGGGGGCAGACGGCCCCGGGCTCGGTGAGCCAAGCAAAAGAACAAGGACAAGGGGGTTGTGGCCAAAGGCCGAAAGCAGCAAAGCAGAGTCCACGTGCCACAGTCCACAGTCCAAAGTCTAGAGTCTAGAGCTAGGACTAGACCTACAGCCTAAACCCTAAGGCTGAAGGCCCGGACTCCTAGGACCGAGAGCCGAGGGCCCGGAGGAGGAGCGGGGTCCGCGCGCCAGAGGCCGAGGGCAGGCCGCAGGTCGGAGCGAGGAAGACGGGGGCCCGAGGCAGGAGCGGAGAACGGGCACACGGGACGAGGAGGCCGAGGCCGGGCCAGAGGTAGGGAGGACGAGGAGGGGAACAAACCTGCAGCAGAGAACACAAAAACAAACAGGACGTGAGGGAAGGGAAAGAGAAAAGAAAGGGAAAAAAGGCGAGCTGGAACAAGACAGAGAGGGAGAAAACGGGAGTAGGGGAGAAGGGAAGAGCAGGGGAAGGGTTGGAACGACAGGGGGGCCCCGACAGGGGCAGACCTGGAGGAGGGGGAGCGGGGGGGGCCGGAACGACAGGTCGAGGACGGGGACCACGAAAGCGGACGGCACCCGCAAGGACGACGATGAGGCCGGAGAGTAGCGGCCGACGGAAGACGGCGGAAGCGGAAGCGGAGGGCGGAAACCGACGACGGCGGCTACAGCAGACGGCGGAAGCGGAAGCGGATGGCGGAAGCGGACGGCGGAAGCGGAAGCGGAGGAAGCCACAGGCCCTCAATGGCTTGATGCCATGTTGATAAGGGTGAGGTCAGCGGGGAGAGACAGGTGGAGGAGAGTGGAGGAGGCGGGTGGTGGGAGAGCTCGGGAGTTAGTCGCGGGACTAACTGTCCCGCTTATCTTGTGAGAGACGGGGAGCTCTCGAAAGCTGTGAGGGGGGAGAGCTCTCGAGAGCTGTGAGGGGGGTCGCTCTCNGGCGGAAGCGGAAGCGGAGGAAGCCACAGGCCCTCAATGGCTTGATGCCATGTTGATGAGGGTGAGGTCAGCGGGGAGAGACAGGTGGAGGAGAGTGGAGGAGGCGGGTGGTGGGAGAGCTCGGGAGTTAGTCGCGGGACTAACTGTCCCGCTTATCTTGTGAGAGACGGGGAGCTCTCGAAAGCTGTGAGGGGGAAGAGCTCTCGAGAGCTGTGAGGGGGGTCGCTCTCAAGAGTTGTGAGGGGAGGATCGAGCAGTTGAGGACTTAGAGAGATTAAGGATAGATCGAGAGAAAAATTACGTTCGATTAATGGAAAAGTTAACTCGAGAGGCCTGGGTGCGTGACCCCTATCGGGTCGCACCCCAGGTCTCGCGTGGCTCGCCACATCACGTGGTGAACCACGCGAGACACAGGTGTCCCAGATTGGGCGAACGTTGAGCGTGTCCCTCGAACTCCGAGTGTAAGTGGACGCACGTCTCGCAAGAAGTACGTGCAAGCAGAAGTCAAGGACTGAACTAGGCTAGCTAACCCTAAACGATAGAAAACGTTTGCTACTTTAACAGAGAGGAGAGTTGAGGAGTTTCGGGCAAGGAGACAAGACTTTTTGAGAGATATTAAGCAACACGGGCGCACGTGGAAGTTCGGTTTGTACATCTCCATGTATGCGCCTCAGCGAGATTTACTCAACGCAGTTCACGGTGCTCAATTCAGAGCTCAAACGACTAAGTTACAGCAGGGGGACGAAGGTGACCACAATGGTGGCGTGGCATTGTGTTTTTGGGGGCACGCAACTTTGACGAGGCATAACTTGGAGACTTGGCCGATTTTTGTGTGCCACCACTTCATGAGATGCGTCTACACAAGATCTATCCAACGCACCAATCGGTGCCAAAATCCGAGTTGAAACGACTAAGTTATGCGAAAGTGACCGAGGTGACCATGATGGTGACATGGCATTGTGTTTGCTACGAGTGTTGGGTGGATCCGAGCTATAAGAAGGCCGGTGGTGACGGTGAAAAAATGGACTTCGCTCGCCGAAAGCGTGAGAAACGTGAAGTGGCGCGAGGTGCACGTGATGGTGACATGCCATTGTGTCTCGCGCGCACTTTGTGTGGACGCGAGTGGTGAGAGGGGAACAAAGAAACGACTTGGGTTTGTCGCAAGGAAGCTTGTGAGGGGGAAGCTTGAGATTGGCGGGTCGCGACTTTGCGCCTACCGTTTGCACCACTTGAGGGGTGACGCGAGGTGACCGTAATGGTGTCGCGGCATTGTGTCGTGCGTGAGTTTGGGCGGGCACCGAAGCATGAGGAGCACGAGGAGACGGATCTCACAAACGTGCCACGGAACCACATGAGAGAGGGGCCTCTATTGTGTGCGGTTAGATTTCGCGGGTGTGAACTCGCTAAGAGGGCCGGCAAGAGGGGAGGAGGATTGGAAGGATTTTTGTCGAGCACGAATTAATGCGCATGCGGTGCAACAGTGGGAAGCCTTAATTATTTTATGGTGTAAAAAGGAAGGCGAGTGTGAAATGAGATACAAGTGGGGCAGCATTGGGAGGAGGTGACACGGCCGCCAGATTTTAAAGAGGGACGCGACAAAAGGGGTCAAGCGCGACTCATGATCACGCCGTGATAGCAGACAAGAGGGCCAAAGTGAGGCCGGAAGCAACGTGCGACCCAAGAACGACAAGGGCGACGAGTGGACTATCTTGACGCGAGCAAGGTCGCGGTTGCTCCTCGATCGAAGTTACTATTTTTATAAGGTGGAATGTGTCTCGCAAGTCTCGTGGCAAGAAGGAGAGCCGTGAGAGGGAGGATATTGGTGGATTGTAAAAAAAGGAGAGAAGGATGGTCGTGGGAAGAGCACTCACGAAGTAAATTTCGAAGATGTGAGGGCGACGAAGCGGAATGATGAAAGCGATTGGGATCAAAAGAAGAAGGATGGATTCGTAAGTTTATTTTGAAAGATGATGGTGAGAGAGGGGACGGAGGAAAAGCGAGTGGAACGTTTTAAGAAGCGAGAGAGGCATTTGTGAAGAGCGATCACTCGACTCAAGGACATCGCTAAATTTTATTGGAACTAAGAAGCAAGGACCCTCGCTTGAAGGAGGACAAGACGGGGAAGGCAAAGCAAGCATTGGAGAAACAAGGTCGTGAAGTCTCACACCCGACTCAGCAAAGAGGAGAGATCCGACTTCAGCTTGAGACGGCTGCTCTCTTGTCGCACTCGCTTGAAAAAATTCAACGAGCGCTTCAGGAAGGCTACCGACCAAGGATCAACGCGGGCCGCGCGACTAAATTCAAGCTTGGAAGGCCGACAAGAAAAATGAAGTGAAGACCGTCACAACATGGGAAGCTAGAGGGGAAGGGAAAAGATTCTTCAAATGATTTTGTTTGAGAGAATCCTAGGGGGAGTAGATACTAGTGCTAGTCCTAGTTTCTACTTAATTTTACCAGCTCTAGGAGGTGCTCGTAGAGGACAAGGGGGTGCAAATCCACCTAGCTGGGTGTAGCAATTTTAGACTAGTTGATGGGTTTGGGTTAAAATCGGGAGTCGCGCTTTGGCGGACCCGTAAGGGGTGCTGGGTATAGTCATTTTCCTAGGCATTGTTTCAAGCTAATGTTGACATTTGACTAACTTTCGCTCCATTCGTTTCGCTCGCCATTCTTCACTCGTGTCATTGCCGTGCGTGATTGCTCACGTACCCGGAGCCGCGTGTGCTTTTGGGATTAGGACCCAGTTGGAAGCGAGGATGTCCGTCCAACATTCACTTGTCGTAGGCTAGGCCACTACACCTTCGACGTTTTAAGAAGTGAGAAGCTATGGAGCTCGCGTGAAGGGGTTATGCAACCACTAGGTCATGAGGAACAAGAAGCCGTTGCCAAGGTCGGGAGCCGTGCACCACGCACGCTCGCGGGTGGTGCTCGGACGAGGACGGAGTGACGAGGAGGTCGACTGCCGCATCGTCAAGGCCCGTCGAGGTGGTGAGTGCGGGTGTCTTGAGCCGGTGATGGGACGGGCTTGTGACTTGTGTGGGTGGGTGCAACGTCCTGAATTCCGCGTTTGGAGTAGACTGCATGTGGTGGTGCGAGTCTTTGATGAATGTTTAAATGGAAGGTAGCATTGAAAAACTTGGAGCAAGACGCGTCTAGCGTGCTTGTCGGTGTTCAGTTTCGATTCTTGCAGAGGTCATGATGCCGATTCCTACGGAGTCACACGTTGCTTCTGTCTAAGGGTGTAGCCAAACGAGCGTCCCGCGGGTGAAGACCTATGCTTGTGCGTGGTGGTGGCATGGAAGTTGTGGTGGGATACTTACAGGTGTGAGAAGAGCCAACTGTGGAGTCCGAAGGTCCGTCGGGGGAGGTCGCAAGGAGGATCGGCCGTCGCCACGCGCCCGATCCCATCCGCCACCTCTGTGAGAGACCGTTGTCCCGTATCCGGCTTAGTGAGGTTTCTCATGCTCTTGGGAACTACCTTTCTGTATCCGCATGTGTGTTTAATGGGGTGTATGGAAGGGCGAGATATAGTTGCGTGATTGACTCAAGCCCGGAACATTACACCTTGCACCTCAATACCTAAAGAATCGGTTCAACATACCCTTTGGCATTAGGACAACTAGGAACGAGGGGGCCTAGCCATTGTGTTATCAGAGTGGTGCATGTGCAACCTGCTTGGATAAGCGCCCTTTGTGTGCGGGTGGGTTCGGTGGAAGGTGTGGGAGAGATGTGTTGGTCCAGGTCGTGAGGAGGCAGACCCAACCGGTGGCCCGGTCATCTCGCCAAGGTGTAAGCATCGGCCAATTGTCAAGACCAAGCTACATCGGAAGGGCGTCGTTCACAAGGAGTCTAGGAGGTCACAAGCTACGTTGCACGCTCGTCACAAGGACCAAGCTTGTGTTGGAGGGCCGGGCATCATATCGTTGGATGTCGTGCACCGTGGTGTTCTAACCTCGCCTCTCAACGGTCGACGAGGCTGTTAGTATGAGGAGTGTGTTGTTTTAGTTTCTGTCGAGGGTGTATTGCTAGTGAGAGGTGCGACGTCGACGAGTCGTCACGGGTCGAGTGAGGGTGCAGTTGTCAAGCGGTGCATGTGTGCGTAAGTCAGTCGAGGGCGTGGGGTGGCTCGCCACTCCACGCTTAGTCCTTAGGTGAGACTAATTGTTGTGATGTGACAAGTCTAGAATAGCACCCATTGTTAAAGATTGATGGTGTAGTCAATTCTTCCCTCTTTTGCAACCAGGAGATCCAGGTTCGGATCCTTCCAGCAGCAATTAATTTGTGCAAGCGTCAATGGTCGTCGTGGGGTCGAACGAGTGCGTCCGCAGTATAGTCCAGCACCTGAATCCCGAGGTATGTGTTTAACGTATGAGGTTTGAGCCAGGAGAACCTGTGGGGAAAGCATGTCGTGAGTTACCTGAATCCCGAGGTAGTAGGTCAATTGGCCCATATCTGCCATCTCAAAAGTCAGGGCCAGATGTTATTTGAAGGTGGAGATGACCGGAAGAGAGGGTCTGAAGATGATGAGGTCATTGACGTCGAGGATCACGCCGAGGGGTGATGGACCATGCCGAAAGTACAGAGTGTGGTCAGAGTGCAGGCGTTGGAGATGTTGAGTGAGAAAGAAGTCATGGATTTTTTTGTTCCATTGCCGGGGAACTTGCTTTAACCCATACAAGGATTTGTTGAGAAGACAAACAAGATTTCCCCCCGCTCCTTGCTCAATGAAGCCTTCAGACTGAGTCATATAAACAGTTTCGTCAAGGTCCCCGTTGAGAAGCGCAGACTTCACATCCACTTGATGGAGGTGCCAGCCCTCAGACGCAGCCAGGGCAAGGACCACGCGGATGGAGTACTTGGCGATCGGAGTGAAGGTGTCGTTGTAGTTGACACTCAAAACCTGACTATAGCCGCGAGCGACCAAGCGGGCTTTGTACCTGCACGGGTCACCGCAAGCGTCCAGCTTCCGTTTGAAAACCCATTTGCACATGACCACGGGAGCATTAGCTGGGCGTGGAACAAGCGTCCAGGTGTCCTGTTTTTGTAGTTCTCCAGGTCCGAGTCTGCTCAGTGGCAGCATGCCACTGAGCAGACTCGGACCTGCTCATGGCATCTTTGTAGTTGGTGGGATCAACCACCTGGGTGACAAGTGCAACGTCAGGGAAGTCAGCGGTGCCGGAGGCATCGACGTAGTGAAGGGTCTCTTGTTGTTCCACAATGCGGACAGAGCATCGCAAGGGGACTGGTTGTACAACAGGAGCGGCTAGAGGGAGTGATTGCTGAGAGAGGAGTTGTACAAGTGAGACAGCTGAAGAGGAAGGTTTGTTTTCTTCGGGGACGACGGGAGGCAAGAGACCTTCATGCTCATCAAGTGTAGGGTCAACTGAGAACTTCTGAAACGTGTTGGCAATGTCGTCATCGTCATCTGGGAAGGAGAGACAAGTGAGCTGTGGTAAGGTGTTAGAGATGGACCTGTCCTAAAATCATTCATCCGCAACGGCGGATGGCATTTCACGTATACGGTGAACCACTGGACGTCGGTTGAAACGTCCAAGCAGTGGTTCGCGATGGCCCTCAAGCCATACTTCATCCGCGCATGCGAGAAGTACGGCGAGGACCACACGAAGGCAAGGCTGCTGCTAGTCTTGGATGCATGGCCCCCGCAAGCAAGCGAGGATTTTAAGGCATGGGTGCGTGAGCGTTTTCCGTGAGTCATCCTGCAGTACATCCCTGCCGGATGCACGAGCAAGCTCCAGCCCGCGGACGTGGGACTGCAGAAGCCTTTCAAGTCCAAGATTTCCAAGGGGTACTCCTTGTGGGTTGGAAAAAAACGGTCCGCCAGTCCACAGGTCGACCTCGGAATGCGACAGGTGAAAGATGCATCTGTGGGGTGGATGCTGCGAGCATGGGCGCACATCCATAGTAACTCGGAGATGGTGCGTGCAGCATGGCGCGAAACAGGATGGAACAGATGCTATAACATCGATTTCCAGCGTGCAGCTGCCGACGACTACCTCACCTTCATGACAGAGTCTGACATGCAAGGGTTTGAGCCAGAAGACGTTGTCGGGTAACTTCCTGTGAAATTTCTGATGCAACTGATGTCATGTCTTACGTCATGTCACGCTCTAACTTGCAGTTGTGTGTTTTCTCA
>SZWC01007716.1:61644-69144 GCA_023375785.1 Penium margaritaceum | reverse complement strand
CAAGTATGGAATTTTTTATGTTTGAACTTATTCTCATTGTGATTTGTTGCTGAAATATTTTCAAAAGTTTCATCTACAATGAATGTGGGTGTGAACGCAGATGCAAGAATCAACGTCAATAAAGACATAGACGCAGACACGAGGGAGGATGCGAGAAGTGTTGCAGGTGCATTCCAGACCATCACAGTGCTAAAAGAATGTAACGGTGTGTTGTTTCCATTAAAGATGTGTGTGATTAAGATTGTTGGAGATAGAAACTGTCTTTTTTGTACCTTATCTCAAGCGCTCTTTGGTATTGAAGATCGTCATTCGAGCTTGAGGTGAGCAATAGCTCAGTATGGACGAGACAAATTCCAAACATATCGGAAAATTGTAATGAGTAGCCATGACATGGTTTTCTCATCACCTATTTCATACTACACATTCATTAGTAAGTCAAGAGTATGGGGCTCCGTTGCCAAGTTGTATATTTTTGCACATATTTGCAGCATGAATGTGTTCTTGTGGACCAATACACAGAAACACTTTGAATGTGTGTTTAAAAGTTAAAAGAAAATAAGACATTCATTACACATTGAACTTCGTCATGACCACTTCCAGCTACTACAAACATCACCACATGGTGAATTACATGGAAGTGACGTCACATGAAACTCCTCTTTTTCACATGAGCTTGGTAGTAATGTTGAATATTTTGATGATGACATTGCTCCTAAAATCTCAAAGTTCATATCACAGAGCGATGACATCATTGCTGCTTCACACAACGATGTTCAAAAACAGACAATGGATGATCGACATGAATGTAAATTACTCAAATCTTCTAAGGTATCATGTATTGATCTTTCATGTTTTCCACAAACATTTCATTTACCTCAGTGTGTTGGTATTTGATACTTTTAAACAACAAACTGATGAAAAAACAACAGCTTGTATATCAAAGTAAAGAAATTCAAAGATAAAATTCAAGCTCAAAACCTTTGAAAACAGCAATACAATGTACACAAAGTACATTGCACGTAGAATCATGTCTTCCAGTTGATGACACGAATAACAACGTTAGATGTCAAAATCCAAGTACAATTGATGACCTTGCTAAATCTTATGGTTTTCCTTGGAAATTGAAATTGAAGAGAATTGTTTGTAATAGTAAATGTCTCTTTTGAGCTCTTTCTTTTCTCCAATACGGACATGAAACAAATCACGAACAACTTCGGCTTCAAATAGTTTTATATGCATGTAAAAGCTATGATAAATTTCACCATCAGCTTGTAATTGGTCATAAACATAACTTTAAATCAAAAGAAAATTACTTAAGTTATATTACGAGGGATGGAGTTCATGCATCATATGTTGAAATATCAATATTTCAAAAAATGTATAATGTCAAAATTTTCCTTTGGAGTTCAGAAATTGAGTTATTTCAATATATATTCCAAGCATCTCATGAAAGACAGTCATCTATCCGTTTAAAATTTTACAGTGAATATTTTGAAGCTTTGTATCAGAGTGAATATGGACGTCTTCATGGACCAAAAATTGATGTTCAAAGTTTTAAAGACAAGGTATACAAACCAACGGTGGAATATGTGCATCATCTAGAACACATCATTATGATAATGTATGATCCTATGAAAAAAAAAAATCAAAAAAAGTAAATAGTTTGGTGGACAAGATGAGTATACTCAGCCACGTAACTCCTACACATGTGCGCCTCCTTCCAACCCCACAATCCCATCCCTTGTCATGCACAAAAATGCAACTCCACTGTCTTCCAACATTGTCACACATCCATCCCCTCATACCTCCCACATATCCACACTCCACCCCCATGCACTCTATCCCTATCGGTCTATTCCTTATCCACATCCTCTTAATTCTCAATCAGTATTGTTTAGTACTCCAAAATCTCAACCTTTCATCCCTCCATCCTCTCATTCTCCCACTTTCCATCCTCCCACCCTCGAACGACCAACCCCACCAGCCTCCCAGCACCCTAAATCTCCAAGCGACGTTGTACCTACCCCTTCACACTCCCAAACCCTTATTACCTCACCACCCCCAACTCTCCTCCACATTCCCACTCACACCTCCCAACACCAACATTCTCATCATGCACCAACCACTCTTCCACCTCTCCATCCCCCAAACTCAATTACGTCAATTACGTCTTTTGTTCAAACACAAAATTCATGTAGAAAAAGAAAGTCGGGTGAAAGGAAGTCAGAGAACAACCGTGAACAGTGCAGGATAAATCAAACACATGTTGTAAATAAAACCTTTGATGCACAACTTGTATTTTCTTCTGAGAACATGTTTTTGTACTCGCATTTAAATACATTGATGACATTCTTGAAGATGATCAAGGCAGGTATGGTCGTTTCATGTCAATTGCGCAAGAGATATTTTAAGAGAATGCTAACATACGTAATTTTCTTTGTCCGTCAAAATCAGAAAGTGATGTTGGAGATTTGAAATATATGAAGAGAATATGTACGTCGTTTGTAGAGGAACATTGTTTACAGAAACAAAAAAAGCCGGTTACAGAGAAATCAAAGGATAAAGAAGTACGATGTACAATGAATATGACGAGCGATGCCAACAATTTTGATATTGAAAAATCCAAGTTCACAAAATCCAAAGAAGAAACATCTTTTTTTAAGGAAAATATGTCAATAATTGATTTTGTTTCAATGAAAAAATATTTAAGTTCACTATATACATAATGTTATTATCATTCTATCACGAAGCACATTGGTGAAGCACATTGATTTTCTGGTTTAAAATTCAGTGACGAGGTAAAATTTTCAACGAGTTTCTTTCATCATCAGCTGAACTAATTATAAGAAAACATATTATTTATCATTATTTTGGTAGTGTAAACATATTTGGAAAAAAAATCAAAAGTATGCGTCATACTTAACAAAATGTGGAAAAGTGATTGAAGATAATATGTTGAAGATATTTGTGGATGAATCTGAAGACTTTTTAGACTTAATAGTAAGAAAGAAAAGAAATGATAAAGAAATGTAAGAATGTCATTATGGGCCCGAAATTCCATGCTCTTCATGTTCTATATTACACTTCAAACGAAACATTAAAAAGATATAAAGAGAATGGGAAATGGCTTCTTTTATGCACTGGATGTACAATGCTGAAATGTTTTTAAACAATCTTCCTTTGATGTACAAAAAAGACTTCTTATGAATATTGTGGATGAAGTGGTTAAAACACTCTCGCCATTTGAAGAGCGACTTGTTCGTCCGTACATTCCGTTTATGAACATTGAGTTAGTTTGATAAGGTCATAACAAAAGCTACACGGTGGAATCACGACTGTGCCTATGGATATGGTACAATTAGTGACAAAGATACCTAGAGCAGTTTCAATATTACACATAGTAGTAATTTGTTTGAAGAAGAATCTTGAGTTCAAGTCTTCAGTTATTGAAGACGATGTTCGACCTTTGGAGGTAATCCGTGCTGCCAAATTTCTTGTTGAAAACTCACCGTTGTTAAACAATTTGGTTATCATGTTCTCACCAGAACAAACAAAATAACTAACGGATGATATTGATGTATCACTAGGTAGAGGCTATGATATCATGGACGACTTTGCCGAACATACTAGAGACAACATCAATGGTAGTTAAAGTGTTATTTAATGATTTATCTTATTTAATAAACCATATTTTTAACCTTTATGGGAGGGGCATATGGTAGTAGCACCTGGTCAAGGAAATGATCCTTGTCACATTTTTGTTCATAATAATATTGAGGAATTTTACTTCCTAACTTTGTTTGGACGGAAGTTTAGAGTTATTCGCATTCGTTTGCAACTAGACGCATGTGAAAAAGGTGCTTCAACTACGTATAAGAAAGTAGTGAAGTGGGGAATGTTTAACAAAGATCGTTGGTTTGCAAAGTGTTTTGATAATGTTTGTTAAGTTTGTGTGTGTCAAGCTCTCGCCGTGTGAGACATTGCCTCTGTGTGAGTGAGACAAATAGTACATCGTAATATAAAAGAGAGTGATCTTCAAAATCTTAATGTATACAAAAAAAATCATGGAAAGCAATACTTTATATAATGAGTTCAAACGGCTACGTAGAACAATGTTATACTAAGAAGAGAGTATAAAAATTCCTTTTTGCTTTCTTAAGACAAACAAAGGAAAACTCGACGTTCTTATTTTATAATCAATGGGTGATACGCATTGGACCGACTTTTTATGTATTTTATCTTGATTGGATTGTTTTGAACTTTCAGCTGACGAGGCCAAATGACTTGAGATTGAGATCCCTGCACAATATTTTCACCATCGACGGTTGAGTTTTTTAAGAAACATCCTTCTCATGCAAAATAGTCCTGTTGGTATCATCAGTGACTATTTTGGTGTTGTCGGGTGCATCGTGATAGATATGCACTTATGATAGGTATTTTACAAACTATCTCGTCTGATATAAGTTTTAGTGATTTTCTTGAACTTTGCAACATCACCCCTGCACAGTTAATTTGTTATGTAAGGTCAACAGTTTATCATCAAACCTTTTTTTACAAAAGAAAACCAATTCATCATAACACAAAACCCGTTCAATCTAGAAACATTATTACTTTGGCGAGCCAACATGGACATATGAATGTGTATACATCCACATTCTATTACAAACTATGTTGTTTCATATGTGTAAGGGAAATCAAATCATGAGTCAAACTTTGCGTAATGTGATTCAAGATTTAAAAGACAATCATATTACAGAAAGAGCTCGATCTGTGATCAGTAAGATAGGACGTGCTTTAAGAGAAGATCGAGAGATATCAGCTCAGGAAACTGTTACCTTGATGACGAGCCTCCCTCTTCGGTTTTCAAGGTGAGGGTTAACATTCATTGACACGAGTCTTCTAGAAGAACACTTGTTGATTCTGAATAAAAAAAAAGAGCCAAAAAATCACATCCATAATCAACCGATGTTTTTGTAACTCATGAGGTCATTTCTCGATATGAACGTTGTCCGGTATAACTTGAAGATGTGTGCGTTGCTGAATTTGGGACTAAGCATGATTAAATACGTTTGAAATAAAATACTGATAGTATTGATGAGGGCATTGGAAAAACTGAGAGGGAAATAGATTTTGGAGGAGATGATGATCATATGGAAGATCTTGAAGTACATAAATGTAATGAAGGGATGAAGTTTATGGAAGAGGAAGAGAATGTAAATGTACACGTGATATAGCATTGATGACATTAAGATAGACAGGTTATGATCACGAAGAAACATCATTTATTTTGTTAATCAACAACATAATAATGATAGTAGGTATCGACAAGAAACGTTGGTTCTCTTTGTTCTATTTTAACGTGAAAAAGACTTAACAGAGGATCGGTGTGAAGAACTTTATGGTCAGCACATCGACAAGATACAAAAGAAGGGTGAAGAATATTCACCAAATTCATCTTATTGGGAAATTTTGTTAGGCAAAATCGTAGCTTGTAAAAGAGAAGAGCATACCATAGAAGATAAAGATTACCACGGTCATACAAATAGTGAAATTATATTTTATTAACCAATTCTATATTACATCAAAGTAGCTCGTTGGGTTGGACATCAGATATGAATTAAATATTAAACAAAGAATGGTGAGCATTTGTTGATCACATCATTCATGGGGTAAGATTTACTTCATAACCCATTCGTGTCTTTTTCTCAGGAGGTGTAGGGGTCAGAAATAACTGTAATTCGATTTCTTTATGAATGGTTATGTAGAATATACAATGCCAGACCAAACCCATATATCAAATCATTAAAGGTACTACGTTTGGCTCCTACAAGAGTTGCTGCATTCAATATAGATGGATTCACAATTCATAATACTGTAAAAATACGTATTCATGAGTCTCGCTATAAACTGTTGAACAATGATGACAGACACACGTTAGCGTGTCAGCTGGAAAGAGTATAATTTATTATTATTCATGAAATATCTATGGTTAGAAGTAGAGTATTTTCTTTTTCAGATCTTCGAATGAGAGGAATCAAAGGTAATGCACATGTATCATTTGGTGGAGTTCATGTAGTCTTTGTTGCTGATTCATTTCAATTAAAACCGGTTCGTGACAAGACACCATTTTTTTTCCTTTTGATGACAGCTATAAAATTAAAGAAGAAGAAGAAGAATCTACTAAAGGAATATATTTTCTTTGGCATGATTTTGAATTCTATGAACTAAATACGATAGTACGGCAACAAAATCTAGAATTTACAAGAGGACTCAACCGTCTTCGTGAAGGTGAAACCAATGACAAGGATGATTTCTTCAGTAGTCTACAAGTTGATACAGTTAGTGATACTGATAGAGAAAATGTGCTCCATATGTTAAAGTAGCAAACATTTGTGTGTCTACTTGCGTTAGCTAGCCTAGTTTAGTCTTATTCTTTGTTTGTGCTGACTTCTTACGAGACGTAGGCCTCGCTGCGTCACCCCGTCTGGGTCGCACGAGACATTGTGCGCATGGAGACCCTATGCACCCCTTATGTGGTTTGCCACACTTTAGGGCGAACCGCAGTCTGGGGAGCGAGGGCGACCCGATAGGGGTCACTCTCGCTCCCCCGTCACACTCACTTCTTTCCACAAAAACACATCTATTCACTCTCGATCTCCTTTTCCGACTAAGTGTTCTAGCGCCATCTCCTCCCTCACAGTTCTCGAGAGCAACCCCCCTCACAAGCTCTCGAGAGCCTCTCTCCCTCACAACTTTCGAGAGGGACAATTAGTCCCGCGACTAACTCCCGGCTCCACCCGCCTCAACCTCCTCACTCTCCATCCTCTCTCTCCCCCACCCCCAGTACGTCCAATTTCAACATGGCATCAAGCCATTGAACGGGCCTGTGGCCGCTGCCCTTCCGCTTCCGCTTTCGCTCCATCCGACCGTGTCGACCGACTCCGCTGGCACGTCTCTCCGTGCCCGCCGTCTCTCTCCTCTCCCCCGTGGCCGTTGCCACTGACGTGCCGTCATCGGCAGCCTCCCTCCCAGGTCCGCCCCTTTCGGGGCCTTGTTGTCGTTCCGACCCCCCTCCCACCCTCGCTCTTTCCTTGCTTTCCCCATTTTCCTCCCCGTTCCAACCCCCCTCCCACCCGCGCTATTTGTCTTCCTGTCTCTCTCTCCTTTTCTCTTGCAGGTTCTTCCTTTTCGCCTGCTCTTTGTTTTCCTTGTCTAAATCCCTGTTCGTTTTACTCTGTGCAGGTTCGTTTTTTTTCTCTCGCTTCGGCTCTACCTTTCCCGCTCCCGTTCGGACCCTTGGACTCGCTTTGGCTCGGCCGCCTGCTTCTGGATCTCCGTCTGCCGTCCCTGACCCCGTGGCTCCGCCTTCGCTGACTCTAGCTGTAGCTGTAGCTGTGGCTGCCGTTCCCGGGCGCTAGGCCCTTGGCTTTTGGATTTGTGGCTCACTAGAACTAGCCTAGCCTAGGGACTCTGGGCCGTTGGCCCCTGAACTCTGAACTC
>SZWC01007716.1:10411-37725 GCA_023375785.1 Penium margaritaceum | reverse complement strand
CGTCGTGTCGTGTCGTGTCGTGTCGTGTCGTGTCGTAACGTGTTGTAGAATTTCGTGTCATGTTGTGTCTTATTTTCTTGAGTTGTGTCGTGTTGTATCATGTTGTGTCGTGCCGTGTCATGTCATGTTGCATTGTGACGTGTTGTGTCCTGTCGTGTTCAGGGTTTGCTGTTGTCTTGTCTTGACTTGTGAACTAAAAGGGCAAAGAACTCATTTAAGTACATTATGCACTGTTTCTTTCATCCCGATAGCTCACATGTCATGTCATGTTTGGTCATGTCGTGTCATGTCGAGTCATGTCGTGTCGTGTCATGTCGAGTCATGTCGTGTCGTGTCGCGTCGAGTCATGTCCTGTCATTTCGTGTCGTGTCGTGTTGTGTCGTATCATGTCATTTCGTGTCGTGTCATGTCATGTCGTGTTGTGTCGTGTCATGTCATGACGTGGCGTGGCGCGTCGTGTTGTGTTGTGTCATTTCCTGTCATGTCGTGTCGTGTCGTGTCGTGTCGTGTCGTGTCGCGTTGTGTCATGTTGTGTTGTGCCGTGATGCCTCGCATCGTGTCGTGTCGTCTCGTGTCCTGTCGTGTCACATCCTGTCGTGTCGTTTTGTGTCATGACGTGTCATCACATTTTGTGTCGTGTCATGTTGTGTCGTATTGTGTTACACAACATGACGTGTTGTGGCATGTCCCGTCGTGTGGTACGGTGTTGTTTCATGTCACATCGTGTCGTGTTCTGGCATGTCGTGTCGTGTTCTGGCGTGTTGTGTCGTGTCGTGTCGTGTCGTTTTGTTGCATTTCATGTTGTGTCATTTCATGATACGTCGTGTCATGTCATGTCATGACACGTTGTGTCATGTCATGTCATGACACGTCGTATCATGTCATGTTGTTTTGTGTCGTGACGTGTCTCGTCGTGTCGTGTCGTGTCGTGTCATGTTGTGTCATGTCGTGTCGTGTCATGTCATCTCATGTCGTGTCGTGTTGTGTCATGCCGTTTCGTGTCATGTCATGTCGTGTCGTGTCATGTCATGTCATGTCATGTCTTCGCATGTCATGTCGTGTCGTGTTGTGTTGTGTTGTGCCGTGTCGTTTCGTGTCATGTCGTATCGTGTTGTGTCGTGTCGCATTACACAACATGACGTGTTGTGGCATGTCGCGTTGTGTGGTGTCGTATTGCATTGTGCCATGTCCTGTGGTGTCTTGTTGCGTCGTGTCATCGTGTTGTGTTGTTTCATGTCGTGGCGTGTCACGTCGTGTCGTGTCATGTCGCATCATGTTATGTTGTGTCGTGTCATGTCCTGTCATGTTGCGGTGTGTTGTGTCATGTCGCGTCATGTTGTACCGCATCGTGTCATGGCATGTTGTGTCGTATCGTGTTGCGTCGTGTCATGTTATGTTGTTTTGTGTCGTGACGTGTCGTCACATTTCAGGCCGTGTCATGTCGTATCGCATCGTGTTGTGTTGTATCGTGTTACACAACATGACGTGTTATGGCATGTCGTGTCGTGTGGTACGGTGTTGTTTCATGTCGCATCGTGTTGTGTTGTGGCGTGTCGTGTCGTGTCATTGCATGTCATGTCGTGTCATGTCGTGACACGTCATGTCATGTCATGTCGTGACACGTCATGTCATGTCATGTCGTGACACGTCGTATCACGTCATGTCGTTTCGTGTCGTGACATGTCGCGTCGTGTCGTGTCGTGTGTATTGTGTTGTGTCGTGTTGTGTCGTGTCGTGTCGTGTCATGTCATTTTGTGCCATGTCAAATCATTTCGTGTCGTGTTGTGCCGTGTCATTTTGTGTCATGTAGTGTCGTGTCGTGTCATTTCATGTCATCACGTGTTGCGTTGTGTCGTGTCGTGTCATGTCTTGGCGTGTCACATCGTGTCGTGTCGTGTTGTGTCATGTCGTGTTGTGTCGTGTCATGTCATGTCATGACGTGTCGTGTTGTGTCGTGTAGCGTCATGTTGTACCGCGTCGTGTCATGGCATATCGTGTCGCGTTGGATCGTGTCATGTCATGTTGTGGCATGTCACATTGTGTCGTATCGTGTTGCATCATGTTGTGTTGTGTTGTGTCGTGTCATGTCGTGTCATGTCGCATCGTATTGTGTCGTGTCGTGCCATGTTGTACTGCATCGTGTCGTGGCATGTCGTGTTGTGTTGTGTCGCATCGTGTCATGTCATGTCGTTTCGTGTCGTGACGTGTGATCACATTTTGTGTCGTGTTGTCATGTCGTATCGTGTTGTGCCGTATTTTGTTACACAACATGGCGTGTTGAGGCATGTCACGTTGTGTGGTATGGTGTTGTTTCATGTCACATCGTGTTGTGTTGTGACGTGTTGTGTCGTGTCGTTGCATGTCATGTCGTGTCATGTCATGACACGCCGTGTCATGTCATATCATGACACGTCGTTTCATGTCATGTCGGGACACATCGTGTCATGTCATGTTGTTTCGTGTCGTGATGTGTCTCGTCATGTCGTTTTGTGTCGTGTCGTGTCGTTTCATGTCGTGTCGTGTCATGTCATGTCATGTCGTGTCATGTTCTGTCGTGTTGTTTTGTTCCGTGTCATTTCATGTCGTCGCGTGTCATGATGTGTCATGTCGTTTTGTGTTGTGTCATGTTGTGTCGTGTCATATCATGTTGTGTAGTGTTGCGTTACACAACATGATGTGTTGTGGCATGTCGTGTCGTATTGTGTCATGTTGCGTTGTGTCATGTCCTGTGGTGTCGTGTCACGTCGTGTCATGTCGTGTCACGTCGTGTCGTGTCACGTCATGTCATGGTGTGTCACGTTGTGTCGTGTCGTGTTGCATCACGTCGTGTTGTGTCGTGTCATGTCGTGTCATGTCGCGTCGTGTTGTGTCGTGTCGCGTCATGTTGTACCGCATCATGTCGTGGCATGTTGTGTGGTGTCGTGTCGTGTCGTGTCGCGTCGTGTCATGTCATGTCATTTTGTTTCATGGCGTGTCGTCACATTTCAGGTCGCGTTTGGTTTTGGAGATGGATTGATGATTTCTGTAGGTTGTCTTTTTTAACATTGCAGGAACTACAAAGGGAAATCCTTGAAGGTAACGTTGAACTCCTTGGAGATCAACCGCCAAGTGCTGCCGAAGCAGCGGGTGTGGGTGAACCTGACAAACAAACCGACCACAATTTGGAGGTTCTTGTGGAAGAAGCATGTCTTCCTAACAAAGGGAAAACAGATGCTGCTGATTTAGGGTGTGAGGCTGCTATAGTGGCCACAGTTCCGAGAGACTTTGCGGCGGATTCACGGGAGAAAGTAGCCGAAGATTACGAGCAAGAGCTTTCTGACAAACAAGGTGGAACAGGTGAGCCACAGTCCATCCAGCCAGCGAACGAAGCTCCCTCTCAAGGGGGCGGCAGTAACAATCCACGAATGATCAAGGAGATGGACGATGCACTTGGAAATGGACGTGACCACTTGAATTCACTCGTCGGCAGCAGCACGTTGTTTTTGAACAGCTTTGAAAGGATTGTCCAACACTGCAAACGTCGGTTTTCTGCTGGTGAGCTGCTTGACTCAAACATTTGAGGTTGTTAAATGTTTTGCCCACATGTCTGACACCTTCCAACCTGTTTCGCAGGTCAGCCATCCGAGGCAGAAATGAACGAGTAAAAAGTTAAGCTTCAAAAACTTGAGGCAAGTATATTCCTTGTTTCTGACATGCAGTTGTGTTACGGTTTTTTCAACTTTGAAACACGCTCTTGCTCCTCTGCAGGAATTCATAGTTTCGGTAAAGAATTTGAACCATGACCTGACATCAACCGAGCTGAAGATTGTAACTCAAACATCAACCACACCCGAGGAGAACGAAGATACGGTAAGTGCACATTAACTTCTCTGTCCTTCTGTCTTTCTGGGAACACCATCCTGATCTGATTTTCCTTCGTTTTCCTGCAGACGGCTGGAGTACAGAACATCAAGAATTGCCAGAGAAGGCCTGTGTCACAGAAAACCAGTCCGGGGAGTAGTATAGATCTCCACAAAGCACGGCGATCGGTGTTTTCCATGCAGATGCCAACGCGGATGAGAGGCGGCTATGAGAAAATTACGTTGAAACCTAGACAGAGGAAGTGAATGTATCTAGTTCTACCACCAAAAGCATCTTTTGGGATTGCACAGAGTGTTTGCAATATGCTGTGTCTGACTGAACGCGCAGAATATGTGATGTAGTTTAAACTCCTTAGCATCGTGAAAGATGTCTTTGTTTGTAGTATCGTAGAACACATTGTCCAAAAAAAATGTAGAAAATGTCGTCACCATTCTGTGGATTTCTGAATGAGATCATAAAACCTGTGAGCTTTCCCCATGCGTGTACGGTGATAACTCCTCCAAAGTAGGAGAGGGAAAGCCATAGAAACTGGTGTGTGCAAAGAGTCTCGATGATGAGAAATCAATCTGATGAACCAGAAACTTTGATCAATTTGAACTGAAAACATCTCACTTCCAGTAGTTTTCATTTTGATTTTGATTTTGGATAGTGGAATAGGCGAGGCGCACGAGGCGCAGTTCATACTGTGTTCTCTAGCACATACTTAAACTTCATTCCGAAGTTATTCCGCCATTTTCACCAGTCTTTAGATGTCTCTTATGACGCAACCTGAATCTCTCTGAGACTACAACATGGCACACATGACGGCCAACACGTGGCGCAGCATCGTCTCTGAATTCAGAGAGCGTGGTCTCGTCCAGGACACTCACCTTACCATTGAAGAAAAGATGCTGATTTGGGGACAGTGTGTGTGCTCCGCTGTACCTGCCCACATGCTCATGGAGCAATTCCAGTGTGGGCAGGCCACAGTTTTGCGTGTACTACGCGAGGTCGTCGTGGCACTTCTCCAAATCGCTCCTGAAGTCATCCGCCCTCCTCAGGCTGGAGATTCCTTACCTCTAGAGTGGGAGGGCCGGCGAGACTACCGTCCATGGTTTGACGATTACGTGGGTGCCATCGATGGCACCCACATTAGGGTCATGGCTCGTATCTCCACGAGACGAACAACCTTTATTGACAGGTTCCGACAGCTCACCCAGACCGTGTTTGCAAGCTGCAAACCAGAGTCTGCGCTTCACCTACGTGTGCGCTGGGTGGGAAGGCTCAGCCCACAATTCGTGGGTCTTCATGGACGCCATGAGGAACGGCAACAGTTTGCCGCCAAACAAGTACCTACTGGCTGACTCGGCCTTCCCTGAGGACAACGGCCTTATGACACCATTCCGCGGGGTGCGTTACCACTTGGCGGAGTTCAGCCCCGGTCCTCGTCGGCCTCAAAATAAAAAGAATTTGTTTAACTGCCATCATGTTGCAGCTCGCAGCATGATTGAGCGGGCTTTCGGGATTTTTAAAGCTCATTTCACAATCCTTCGTGGCATGCCGCAGTATGAGGTTGGGTTCCAAGGGCGACTGATTATGTCGTGCTCTGTGATGCACAATCTGATCCAGTCTTGGCAGCCGCTGGATGTGGTCTGTCACCATCCTTCACCCACACTGCGACGGTCCACACTATAGCGAGAACCCGCATGGCCAACGTCATGGTGACGTTGGCATGAGGAACCGGTGCAACGTCATTGCAACGGCGATGTGGGAAGACTACCACACATGGCGCAGTGAGAACGCCATTACGGCGGATGACAACCCACCGGAAAAGAACGTTGTTTGTGATCATGACCGTGTGCTCAATCATCACATTGTTTGGAGACACTTGTCTGTATAACTAATGATTGTGAATGTTCATTGATGCCTGAACATTGCTCATTTGTCTCACCATCCTCATCATCCGCATAGTCCTCTTCATCCCCTCCCCCTGTTCATGGTTGATGACGGTGGTCCTCTTTGTTCCTTTGACTGCTTTGTTCTTTGGATGTGTGCTTAGACACCGTAGCAACCGCGGTGTAGTAGGGTTCCTTCTCACTAATAACGCACACAAAGGTACCAGCGTCTCAAATATGACTATGATGTTACCACCCCTAACGGTGTTGGTGACAAAAGGCATGAAACTCCACACTTCCGACTCTCAGATTTGGGTCACGTTCAGGCTTAGGGTTGTACTTCCATTCCACCTTTTGCTTTTACAATATTGATGAACATGGCTCACATGATCGGGCTATTGTGATAGATTTAACAAACAAATGGTAGAGAAGATGTGAAGATGTGAAAAGCAGTTTCAAACTCTTAGATAACATCACTAGAAGTAGAATCTTCACCATCTTCCACATCGAGGCTGAAAGGCACATGCACCTTGTCACTTTTTTTTCTAAAGTTCCAGTATGCAAAGACGAGTCTACACATTTGAACCGTGTTGGCACCTCTGTAGGTAAAAGTCTGCACCGTAAATCTTTTGATGAACCAGTTGACTTGCTCATTTGCTGCAGTGTTGACATCTGCCAAAATAGCACAACAGTTACAAGAAACATATCAATAGCAAGTCATCATCGTCAATAATGAGAAAAGTTGCAAAACAAAGCCATTGTACATCATACCTTTCAGATGTGAGTACACATCAGGACTGAATCTTGGAGAGAAAGTATGCTTGGCGTCCTTCACATGACCAAAGTGAAAACGGTCACACAAAACTCTTGTGGTTGAAACGAATTCTGGATCTCGCCCCATGATGTAAGAATAGAGCTTGCACGCATTGTCGTAGAAGACAACCTTTGGTCGATGCTCAGGTGGAAGTCTTGTGAGCAATATGGTGAAGATGTCATTTGGCGATTTGCCATAGAACATGATGTGGAAGCCATACATAATGAAGTGAGGGCACACCACTGTGAAGATTCCAGTCGTAGTCTTGTTTGCACATGCCACAACTTTCTTGGCTCCACATTTCACGTCATTTTCAACATTGAAACTTCTTCCATTCGGCTCCTCCAATTTCTTGAACAAAAGACGAGCGGCCACAGTTGGCCAGTGGGGGTAACATGCAGTGCTGCATGCTTCAACGTGCTCAAGAACAGCAGTGGAGTCTGCCTTCTGTACACATTTTTCAAAAAACTCAACATTCATACTGTATTCAAAGCAGATAAGAAAGTGCTCTTTGGTAGTGTGGTGGTGGGGAAAACATACCGCCACAACTGCTTCATAAGCTTGCATCAATCTTGAAATGATGCACACAAGAGGTGGCGGGAGTTTTGCTCGTATAGCACACCACATTGCTGGAGTCACTGGAGCATCCTCATCACCAGCAATGATGCTTCCAATGTATAGATCCAGAACACGCGTAATGAGTGGCATGCACGATTTCAAGATATTCCATGAATCAAGCTAAAAAACGCGGGATCGTGAATCAATCTTTTCAGGCTATCCAAACTATCACGATGTAGGAGGCACGGGTCTGAACCCCATGTGCCGAACGTGTACATGAACTCTCTGAAGTGCCGATCCATGATGACATGCTGCACCCACCAACCAAAATCAAGATAATGTCATGGAGTATTGAGGACAAACTAGACAATAGTACATGAACACGTGTGAACGTTTGTAGCTCACCGGCGGATCATCTTCGACAAAAATTTTGCTCAGGTCCACCAAAGCAGCAATATCTGCAGCATTACACTATAGCAACTTGGACTGCAGCTTGTCAGGATCATCCTACAAAAAACGGTCTTGTTCGCTTTGACGCATTACCAGTCGGCACAGAAGTTGTCGTGCATTCCTGTCTGTAATGATGCGCTTCGGTAGTTGGTCACTTGTGCGGTGACAGCTGCTTGTGTGTACAAGATAATGTCCCGTGCATCACCATTGCGATTGATCAAAGTTGTTCCATCACACACCACCATTCCTGGATATGGTCCGCACTTGGAACAGCATGCACCAAGGACTTCAACATTGATTAGCCGAACATAGGCTTGTACAGCTCTTGCAAGAGTCTGTCTACATGGGAAGTTGAGAGGAGTTGTAGCTTCCTCAAATAACTTCAGAGCACCATGAGTCACCGAGATTGAGGTTCCATTGCACACAAAGGCCAACACTTCTAACATCGCAGCATGTGTGAACATTACACTGACAAGAAAATGAAAATCTCCACATCTCTAGCATCAGGGAAATGACACATCGGCATGATGATGTCCACAAGTATGAAACCTCCACCTACAAAACAAAAGAAACAAGAACATAAGTGTACTTTCAATGTCACTTTGAACTTCCAGAACACACCATACCTACAGTGGTCGACTTATGCCTGATGTCAAACAAGTTGATTGTCCTCGTCATCTGCAAAGAACACGGAACACAAACTGAGGAGCAAGAAACACAACTGAAACAGAAACGAACTGGCACCAAGTTTCCGCAACAAAAACTCACCTCTGTTAGTGGATTCCCACATGGGTCCTGGTTTGACTTCGATTGCGATGCTCTCAAACTGAAGGACAGACCATATGCTCGGACGGCCTTCTCCAACACCTCGCCCTCTGCTGAACGACTTGGGTGCAAGCTTGGATGAACATCAACTTACTTGAAAGAGCAGACTTTGGACCATTTGAATTCAGCCCACTCTTCTGTCACGTGGTCATCACTCAGACATAGTCCACTCCCATCACATGTGTGACAGACTTCTGGCACACCAACTAAATTTTTAGTTGGTGTGCCAGAATTCTGTCACACTACTTACCTACTTACTGTCCTTACTTGCACTCCGGGTAACTGATACTGGCACGTCACCACCAGCTGGAGACCACCGTGCAGCTTCAGAACATTCACTCTGCAGCATCTCCAATTGCTTGGCATATCTTCCAGCACCCTGGTCACAGCTACAGCAAAACTTTCCATGAATATCTCCCTCCGTTAGTACCCAGCCTATCACCGGCTCACCTTCCCTCTTAAAAGAGTCCAGAATAGAAAAGCATGGATTCTCATTCTGTGAGATGACAACCTTGAATGCTGGCATTGCAGCCAACGTAAATAAAGAACGAGGTCTTACTAGATGCTTCTCGGCCCATAACATGTGCACACAAGTTTTTTGTGACATTGCATAAGCACAGGTACATGCTGCCCCACCACACCAGAGGAGCCAAGCATGATCCGGAGTAGCAAACTTCCCCGGAGGACTTGGGACAGGCAGGACAGGAACATAAACAACCTTGTTCTCATGGTCGACGTCAGACAAAAGAGCTGTGCTCTTTCCTATCTTTGTCACAAAACATGCAGCATGCCTGTCTGCCAGATCCTCCTCGAAACAAGCCAACAGATCACCCTCCCTCGGTGTTGGAGTGTATTGCTGCACTTTTCTGTTCAAGGTCAAGTGGTTCTCCTCAAAGACGTAGTACGGAAATCCCTTGTACTGCCGAACCCGTGGGCCCAGACGTTGCTGCAAGCCAATTGAAAAGAGACCATGTTTGTCAAACGGCATTTACAATTTCCAATGGAGAGGCACAACGAACAAGAAGCACATGTTACGTACGATTATCGATGGTCTTTCTGAACGTGGTGAGACGTTAAGGTTGGCGGTGTGGGC
This sequence comes from Penium margaritaceum, assembly GCA_023375785.1. Classification (NCBI taxonomy): domain Eukaryota; kingdom Viridiplantae; phylum Streptophyta; class Zygnematophyceae; order Desmidiales; family Peniaceae; genus Penium; species Penium margaritaceum. The sequence continues at coordinate 28,250 of SZWC01007716.1, read as the reverse complement.
AGCGTCCCACTGACGTGGAATTCTCTGATGTCTTGGAGATCCACCATTGTCATAGCTTCCCTCAGAATCGTTGTGAAGAGATCCATCAACTCCAGCCCCCACACTCTCAGCTTCACCTCCCTCTCTGCCCCTGCTGTTGTCTCTATTGGGTTGGTCGTTTCTGTCAACACCTGGATCTTCAGGAAAAAGGTTCAATTGAAGTGAGAAAATGCGCGAGCAAAGGCAGCTGGTGTGCGTGGAAGCGCGGATGGAATGGTTGTGTCACTTGGTCTTGCTTGTGCAAGAGAAGGAGCTCGTTTACAACACCGGAAAAACCTGCCGACGTTGGGCTTGCAATGGGGGCAGATTGAAAGACCAGGGAGTTGCTTCCACGTGTCCATTGCTTCATCATGAATGAAGAGAGCCTCGAAGTTGTGCACCTTCAACCTCAAAACAGCACACCTGCCAAATATGCAATACAGTACATTACGCTCTAGAAAACATCATCCAAATAAAACATGCGGATGCTATGAAAAACAAAAGAACCAACGGCTGTACCTGCGGCAATAGAACCGGATATTCCCAGTTTCTATTGAAAAACGATCTTCATTGGATGAACGCTTTGCAGTCGAGTGTCTTCCTCGACATCCCGTATTGGTGCAGACCCATACACCACCAGAGCCAACGAGTTTGGCCACATCAAGCTTGTCCCGGAAACATCTGCCGTTCTTCCACGTCAGGGCGGAAACAAAGCAGACTTCTTATCGTACAGCTTCACCAAGTCACGGGTGTGCATGCCCTTCCCTATGTCTTTGCAAATGTGACATCTTGCATTCACGTTTTCCTGATTCTGACGAATGAGTTCCATGTCAGCTGGCCACCTCACCGGAGGTGGTGCATTGTCTGTGGATGAGATTATGGTCCACCGACCCCTAAGACCCGGCGTCCGCGCTCTTTGTGGTGGTTGTGCCGTCTGTACAAGACAATACCAAAGCATATCTATCTTCAATGGAGAAATTTACTGGAGAAAAAACCTCATAAATTCTCATTGTCACTGGATTTCCCTTCAGTACAACATCCCCTACAGTAGGTCACCACCTTCAGTTCCACTACATCACTACTTTCCGACAACGCATGTATGTTGTCAGTATAGAACAGCTTGAGATCATCATCCGGGGCACGTAGGTGATGTTCATACGGCACGACCCTGCGCCAAGCCTTCTTCCTCTTCCTCAGCGATCGCCGTCTTCTCTCTTGCTCTCCAGCTGTATCGACTATCACCCCCTCAGTGGAGTCTGCTAATGCACCGACACCTGTACAGGCTTCAGGGAGAGAACCAGACTTGGCAGGAGGAGCATCACCGGAAACAACATTATGTACATCAGGCTGAACCGCAAGTGGAATGGCAGAGAGTCCGTCCATGGGGCCAGGGTCAATCGGATTGTTGTCCAGTGCAGATGACAGTTCATGGGGAAAGGAATCTTCAGAACCAGCCGGATTTGCCACTTCTGCGTTCTCAGCCGGGACACAGGCAACTGGAGGATCAGAACCTCCAAAAAACTCGGCAGACCACATGGATTGGCTCATTCCACACGTTCAGCTGCAATCCGTTTGGCAACTGCAGCACACGCAGCTGATGCCACGAAAGAGACAACAAGATCTGATGCTATGGTAGTAGAAGTCCTTGCCACAGCTTCTGCCTCTTGAGCACAGACCGCGGCGTGTGTGGCATTGGCTGATACATGGCCTACACACTCTGTGATGACAGTGCTAGCTTCTTCCATTGCAGCGCAATCGGATCACATCTGCATGACCAGAGGCACGAGGATAAAGAAACACATATTGCGACTAGACGAATCTTTGCCAAGGACATTTTGGCACAAGACTTGATGGACAGAGCTGACCCGAGGGCACTTGGGTGACCCAAGAGACATCCAAGATGACGACTCGATAGTGACAGACAGCCATGTCTGGGCCAAAGTCAGGAAATCGCCGGAAGAGTGCAGGACAAGGTGAGACGATAGTCAGGGATACAATTGGAAAACAGAAACATTTGAAACAGCTGGGACTTCTCTGGACTACACTGACGACAGGAGAAGGTTGCAACAATGGCAAGACGTCGACAAAACAACCACTTTGGCCAGAACAAGAGTATTGCATTGGACAGGACTGGACCGGGAGGGGCAGGAGGGTTGAACGACATGTCAGGAGACAGGGATGGTGAACAGGACGGATGTCCCGATGACAGAACAGGGCTGGAAAGGACATAATCGGCCGAGGCCCGGTGACGTTAACAGATCAAGACTAGACTGTGAACACGATAGGCCAGTGCCAAGGCTGGTCACAGGGCAGAGCAGAGTTCAGTATTCATTTACTTTTCAGGTTCTCTCCTGTCTTGTTTGAAGTCGAACCATGAATAAGTTCTCTCCTGTGTTGTTTAAAATCAAACCATGATTTTAAGGAAGAAAGAAATGCTAAAAGAGAACGGGGGATGGTGCATAAGCCGAGGACAGGATGTCCGCTCGAGGAACAAAGCCTGCGGGCGAACAATAGAAAGAGGAAGGGCCTGAACAAGTTTCTATGGAAACGGCTCCTGTAGTTGTGGAAATCTCCACTCCCTGCTCACAACACGCTGGAAGGGACAGAAACATTTTGAACAAATTGAGTTTTACGACATGATCCTCATGGAGCACGACGAACCTGCACCAGAGACGATGACACTCAGAGCAACCAGTAAAAGGCAGAGACTGAGAACACAGCCGCCAACGGGTAGTCCCGCCGCAACAAGCAGAGGATGTTTGACTGATCACCTGAACATCCACCCACGCGGAAAGACAGCAAGAGATTAGCACGCACGCAAGGTTAAGTGGTGCACTTTCGGCGACAGCCGATCATTTCAACGCTCTGGCTTGGGTGGGCAAGAGCTGGTGCTGACCCATCGACTGAATTTCGGCGGGCAGGCCACCGATGGCGGCCTGCCCGATGGACGGGATGGTGGTGACCGACGGACCCAAGGACACTTGGGTGACCGAAGATAAATCCAAGCCGTCGACTACGTAGGAACAGATAGCCAGGGCTACAATTGGAAAACAGAAACGCTTGGAACAGCTGAGCTTCCCTGGACTGCACTGACGACAGGGCAGGGTTGCAACGACGGATAGACGTCGACAGAGGAGTCAATAGCGGCTTTGGCCAGAACAAGAGGAATGGACGACTGGACCGGACTAGACCGGGAGGGGCAGGAGGGTGGACTGACATATCAAGAGACAGAGGTTGCGAACAGGACGGATTCCACGACGACGGAACAGGGCTGGAAAGAGGACATAATCGCCCGAGGCCCTGGGACGTGAACAGATCAAGACTGGACCGTGGAGAAAATACGCCAGTGCCATTTCTGGTCACAGGGCAGAGCAGAGTTCGGTATTCATTTACTGTATTGACATTCTCGTGTGTTGTTTGAAATCCAACCATGAACAATTTCTCTCCTGTGTTGTTTGAAATCGAACCATGATTTCAGGGGAGAAGAAAGGCTAAAAGTGAACGGAGGATGGTGCATAAGCCGAGGGCGGAATGTCCACTCGAGGAACAAAGGCTGCAGGTGAACAATGGAAAGAGAAAGGCCCTGAACAAGTTCCTATGGAAACGGCTCCTGTATCTGTGGAAATCTCCACACCCTGCTCACAGCACGCTGGAAGGGACAGAAAGATTTTGAACAAAACGAGTTTTATGACATGATCCTCATGAAGCACGACGAACCTGCACCAGACACGAAGACACTCAGAGCAACAAGTGAAATGAAGAGAACAAGAACACAGCCGCCAACGGGTAGTCCCGTCGCCGCCGGCTGCCCGCCCGCCAGCCACCACCCGCCACGGTACCCGCCTGCCCGATGTCCCGCAACAAGCAGAGGACGTTTAACTGATCACCTGAACATCCACCCACGCGGCAAGACAGCGAGAGATAAGCACGCACACAAGGTTAAGCAGAGCACAATCCTCAGATGCGCCCGACACCGACGGAAAATGGCGGTGTTACGTTTCCTTGGGCCACCGCAATCATTCTGTGTCGTATTTGTCAATCTCACCTTGTCAGACTTCCAGAGCTGAACGGACGGTGCATCCTCAGCAACCCCCAGAAGCCCGCAAATCAAGACGACGATGGAGACAACGGCTGCCAGGCGCGGCTGCCAAAATTTTGCGACGGGAGTGTCCATCACCCTACAGCATCCATGAGGCACGCTGGGATGCATGCCGCTGAGCGAGGCCGTGAGGTGGTGCTCGTCACTCAGCGGGTTAGCACACTGACTGCCTTCTCCTCTCGCACCTACAGCCAGAGATGCAAGGGATGTACTGTGTTCGTCGCGGATGTGTCCGCACCGTGCCACCCTGCACAAAAGAGCTCAAATGGCAGACCCCTGTTAAAAAAGCCCGTCTGTTCTGCATCCCACCGAGCATGTCGATTCCTGTAAACTGACGAGAAGAGACGCAATCTTGCTGTACAGAAACAAGAAAAAAGGTCGCTTCGAATATCAGAACACGAAGCAAGCACAGACTGTCAGAGCAAAACAAGGTTTGATGTCGTAGTATTTCTCCGACAGATAGAAACACAAAGGTGTCGTTGCGTCGTGTGTGAAAACTGGGAGAGAAGCAAGCTTGTTGTACAAAAATCAAGACAAGTAAGGTCACTTTGTTATCACGACAAGAAGCGAGAAAGTACTGTCGACGCGTAACAGGGTACAATGTTGCCGTACCACTCTGACGGATCGAAACACGAAGATGTCATCGTGTCGTGTGTGAAAACGAGAAAAGATGCAAGCGACCTGTCAACCGCTGCATAGGAACAAGAGGTGTGTGTTGCCTAATGAAGTGAAACTTGGACGAAAGGGGGGAGTTTGCTCGGTAACGCACCAATGCTGGGTCGTAGCATAAGTCAACATGACATGACCACATCTCCCGGTTAATCAACTACGAGGGTGTATTGTCGGTGTAAAGGTACAAGAGTCGAAGTTTTTTTTCAACGTTAACACGGATGAGCGAACGCCTCCAACATGCAAATACACAGCAAGGATTGACTGCGGAGTTTTAACTCACGTGGAAAAAATTGAACAGAGCCCTTTTTTTTTTCCGTGGTCAAAACCGTCGGGGGTTGATATGAATAAAGGACACCAGAACAAGCCTTGGAATTGAACCTGGCCCCAGTTGCAACAAAAAATTCTATAGTCCAGGGTGCTTCTACGAGTAGTAGAATATCTTTGTGACTCTTTTCATCATGGTTTCTCTACTTTCTCGTGCAGTGCATTAGAAGGGAGCGCATGTTAATTTGATGAAGAGTTATTTTGGCTCGTAAAAGCATTCCTATGGTATGTGTTTCATCGAGATAAGCACCTGCGGTGAGTGTTTTGTCGGGAGGAACACACCTGGCGGTAGTGTACGGCTGCGTCTACGTGCCGCATTTTATACCTCCCAGTTTTGATGTGCCATTTTCCCGTAAACAATTGTTGAGAGGGGTGGTTACGCACTCACCGGATCTGTGGCTATGCTCAGGGCTCCCGGCACACTCTCTACACCTCCGGCGAGTGTTTCGTCAAGGCGAGCACACCTGGCGGAAGTGTACAACTATGTCTACGTGCTGTATATTATGCCTCCCCATTCTCATATGCGATTTGCCAAAAAATGATTATTGAGCAGGATGGGTAAGCGCTCACCGGGTCCGTGGTTGCGCTCACGGCTCCCGGCGTACTCTCTACAACTCCGGCAAGTGTTTCGTCGGGGTGAGTACACCTGGCCATAGTGTACGGCCATATCTACGCACCGCATTTTATGCCTCCCCATTCTGATGTACCATTTGCACATAAAAAATTGTTGAACGGGGTGGGTACGTGCTCACCGGGTCCGTGGCTGCGCTCACGGCTCCCGGCGCACTCTCTGCACCTCCGGTGAGTGTTTCGTCGGGGCGAGCATACCTGGTGGTAGTGTACGGCTGCGTCTACGCGCCAAATTTTACGCTTCCCCATTCTGATGTGCCATTTTCCCGTAAATAATTGTTGAGCAGGGTGGATACGCGCTCACGAGATCCATGGCTACGCTCACGGCTCCCAGGGCACTCTCTGTACCTCCAGCCAGTGTTTCATCGGGCCAAGCACACCTGACGGTAGTGTACGACTGCGTCTATGCGCCGCATTTTACGCCTCCCCATTCTGATGGGCCATTTGCTCGTAAACAATTATTGAACAGGGTGGGTATGCGCTCATCGAGTCCGTGGATGTGCTCACGGCTCCCAGCGCATTCTCTGTACCTCCGGTGAGTGTTTTGTCGGGGCGAGCATACCTGGCGGTAGTGTACGGCTACTTCTACACACTGCATTTTATGCCTCCCCGTTGTGATGTGCCATTTGCCCATAAACAGTTGTTAAGCGGTGTGGGTACACACTCACGTGGTCCGTGGCTACGCTCACGGCTCTCGGCGCACTCTCTGCACCTCCGGTGAGTGTTTCGTCAGGACGAGCACACCTGGTAGTAGTACACGGCTGCGTCTACGCGTTGCATGTTACACCTCCCTATTCTGATGTGCCATTTTTCCATAAACAAGTGTTGAGCGCGGTGGGTACGCGCTCACCGGATCCATGGCTGCGCTCGTGGCTCCCGGTGCACTCTCTGCACCTCTGGCGAGTGTTTTGTCAGGACGCGTACACCTACCGGTAGTGTATGGTTACATCTACATGCCGCATTTTATGTGTCCCCATTCTGATGTGCCATTTGCCCGTAAAGAGTTGTTGAGCGGGGTGGATACGCACTCACCGGGTTCGTGGCTGCGCTCACGGCTCCCGGTGCACTCTCCGTACCTCCGACAAGTGTTTTGTCGGGAGGAGCTCACCTAGCGGTAGTGTACGGCTGCATCTACGTGCCACATTCTACGCCTCCCCATTGTGATGTGCCAACTACTCGTAAACAAATTTTTAGCGGGGTAGGTACACGCTCACCGAGTACGTGGCTGCGCTCATGACTCCCAGCACACTCTCTACACCTCTGGGGAGTGTTTCATCAGAGCGAATACACCTCGCAGTAGTGTACGGCTGCGTCTACATGCCGCATTTTACATCTCCCCATTCTGATGTGCCATTTTCCCGTAAACAATTGTTGAGTGGGATGGGTACATGCTCACGTGGTTCATGGTTGCACTCACGGCTCACAGCGCACTCTCTGTACCTCTGGCAAGTGCTTCGTCGAGACGAGCACACCTGGCGGTAGTGTACGGCTGCGTCTACGTGCCAAATTTTACGCTTCCCCATTCTGATGTGCCATTTTCCCGTAAACAATTGTTGAGCAGGGTGGATACACGCTCACGAGATCCGTGGCTGCGCTCACGGCTCCCGGCGCACTCTCTGCACCTCCAACCAGTGTTTCATCGGGCCGAGCACACCTGACGGTAGTGTACGGCTGCGTCTATGTGCCACATTTTACGCCTCCCCATTCTGATGGGCCATTTGCTCGTAAACAATTGTTGAACAGGGTGGGTATGCGCTCATCGGATCCGTGGCTGTGCTCACAGCTCCCAGCGCATTCTCTGCACCTCCGGTGAGTGTTTTGTTGGGGCGAGCATACCTGGCGGTAGTGTACGGCTACTTCTACACACCGCATTTTACGCCTCCCCGTTGTGATGTGCCATTTGTCCGTAAACACTTGTTAAGCGGGGTGGGTACACGCTCACGTGGTCCGTGGCTGCGCTCACGGCTCCCGGCGCACTCTGCACCTCCGGTGAGTGTTTCGTCAGGACGAGCTCACCTGGTAGTAGTACACGGCTGCGTCTACGCGTCGCATGTTACACCTCCCTATTCTGATGTGCCATTTGTCGATAAACAATTGTTGATTGGGGTGAGTACATGCTCACCGGGTCCGTGGCTGCGCTCATGGCTCCCGACGCACTCTCTGCACCTCCGGTGAGTGTATTGTCGGGACGAGCACACCTTGCGATAGTTTACGGCTGCATCTCCGCGCCGCATTGTACGCTTTCCCATTCTGATGTGCCATTTGTCTGTAAACAATTGTTGAGCGCGGTGGGTACACGCTCACCGGGTCCATGGCTGCGCTCGTGGCTCCCAGTGCACTCTTTGCACCTCTGCCGAGTGTTTCGTCGGGACGCGTACACCTACCGGTAGTGTATGGTTACATCTACATGCCGCATTTTATTCCTCCCCATTCTGATGTACCATTTGCCCGTAAAGAGTTGTTGAGCCGGGTGGATACGCACTCACCAGATCCGTGGCTGCGCTCACGGCTCCCGGTGCACTCTCCGCACCTCCGGCAAGTGTTTCGTCGGGAGGAGCTCACCTAGTGGTAGTGTACGGCTGCATCTACGTGCCACATTTTACGCCTCCCCATTGTGATGTGCCAATTACCCGTAAACAATTTTTTAGCGGGATAGGTACACGCTCACCGAGTACGTGGCTGCACTCACGACTCCCAGCGCACTCTCTGCACCTCCGGGGAGTGTTTCATTAGAGCGAATACACCTCGCAGTAGTGTACGGCTGCATCTACATGCCGCATTTAACATCTCCCCATTCTGATGTGCCATTTTCCCGTCAACAATTGTTGAGTGGGATGGGTACACGCTCACGTGGTTCATGGTTGCACTCACAGCTCACAGTGCACTCTCTGTACCTCTGGCAAGTGTTTCGTCGAGACGAGCACACCTGGCGGTAGTGTACGGCTGCATCTACGTGCCGCATTTTCAGCCTCCCCATTCTGATGTGCCATTTTCTTGTAAACAGTTGTTGAGCAGGGTGGGTACGCGCTCACAGGGTCCGTGGCTACACTCACGGCTCCCAACGCACTCTCTGCACCTCTGGTGAGTGTTTCTTTGGGGCAACTACACCGGGCGGTAGTGTACGGCTACGTCTACACACCGCATTTTACACCTCCCCATAGTGTTGTGCCATTTGCCTGTAAACAATTATAAAGCGGGATGGGTACGCGCTCACGTGGTCCGTGTCTACGCTCACGGCTCCTGGCGCACTCTCTGCACCTCCGACGAGTGTTTCATTGGGGGGAGAACACCTGGCAGTAGTGTGCGGCTGCGTCTACGCGCCGCATGTTACGCCTCCCCATTCTGATGTGCCATTTTTCCATAAACAATTAGTCAGCAGGGTGGGTACGCGCTCATCAGGTCCGTGGCTATGCTCAAGGATCCCGACGCACTCTCTGTACCTCTGACAAGTGTTTCGTCAAGGCGATTACATCTCCGCACCGCATTTTATGCTTCCCCATTCTGATGTGCCATTTGCTCGTAAACAACTATTGAGCAGGGTGGGTATGCGCTCACCGGGTCCGTGGCTGCGCTCACAACTCCTGGCGCACTCTCTGCACCTCTGGCGAGTGTTTTGTCGGGACGAGCACATGTGCCAATAGTGTATGGCTGCGTCTACGTGGCGTATCTTATGCCTCCCCATTCTGATGTGCCATTTGCCCGTAAAGAGTTATTGAGCAGGGTGGATACGTACTCACGGGGTCCGTGGCTGCGCTCACGGCTCCCGGTGCACTCTCTGTATCTTCGGCAAGTGTTTCATCTAGACGAGCACACCTGGTGGTAGTGTAAAGCTGCGTCTATGTGCCACATTTTTTGCCTCCCCATTGTGATGTGCCAATTGCTCATAAACAATTGTTGAGCAGGGTGGGTACGCTCTCACCGGGTCTGTGGCTGCACTCACGGCTCTCGGCACACTCTCTGCACGTCTGGCGAGTGTTTTGTCAAGGCGAGTACACCTGCCGGTAGTGTACGGCTGCGCTTACATGCCGCATTTTTTTGCCTCCCCATTCTGATGTGCAATTTTCTCGTAAACAATTGTTGAGTGGGGTGGGTACGCGCTCACGGGGTCCATGGCTGCACTCACGGCTCCCGGCGCACTCTCTACACTACCGGCAAGTATTTCATTGGGACAAGCATACCTCGTGGTAGTGTACGGCTGCGTCTATGCACCACATTTATCGCCTCCCCATTTTGATGTGCCATTTGCCCATAAACAATTCTTGAGTGGGGAAGGTACACGCTCACAGGATACATGGCTGTGCTCACGGCTCCCGGAGTACTCTCTCCACCTCTGGCGAGTGTTTTGTCAGGACAAGTACACCTGGCGGTAGCGTACGGCTGCATCTACGCACCGTATGTTATGCCTCACCATTCTGATGTGCCATTTGCCCGTAAGCAATTGTTGAGCGGGGTGGGTATGTGCTCACGGGGTCCGTGATTGCGCTCACGGCTCCCGACGCACTCTTTGCACCTCCGGCAGGTGTTTCGTTGGGGCGAGCACACCCGACGGTAGTGTTTGGCTGCATCTGCGCGCCACATTTTACGCCTCCCCATTCTGACATGCCATTTGCATGTAAACAATTGTTGAACGGGGTAGGTACGCGCTCATCGGGTCTGTGGCTGCGCTCACGGCTCCCAGCGCATTCTCTGCACCTCCGATGAGTGTTTCGCCGGGACAAGTACACCCGGTGGTAGTGTACGGCTACGTCTATATACCGCATTTTACACCTCCCCATTCTGATGTGCCATTGGCTCATAAACAATTGTTGAGCGGGGTCGATACACATTCACGTGGTCCGTGGCTGCGCTCACGGCTCCTGGCGCACTCTCTGCACCTTCCGCAAGTGTTTCATTGGGGCGAGCACATCAGGTAGTAGTGTGCGACTACGCCTACGCGCCGCATGTTACGCTTCCCTATTCTGATGTGCCATTTGCCCATAAAAAATTGTTGAGCGGAGTGGGTACGCGCTCACCGGGTCCGTGGCTGCATTCACCGGGTCAGTGGCTGCGCTCATGGCTCCCGATGCACTCTTTGCACCTCCGGCGAGTGTTTCGTCGAGGCGAGCACACCTTGTGGTAGTGTATGGCTGCATCTCCATGCCGCATTTTACGCTTCCGAATTCTGATGTGCCATTTGCCCGTAAACAATTGTTGAGCAGGATGGATACGCACTCCCCGGGTCGGTGGCTGCGCTCACGGCTCCCGGCGCACTCTCTACACCTCTGGTGAGTGTTTTGTCAAAGCGAGCACACCCACCGGTAGTGTATAGCTGCATCTACGTGCCTTGTTTTATGCCTCCCCATTCTGATGTGCCATTTTCCCATAATGAGTTATTGAGCGGAGTGGATACGCACGGGCTCCGTGGCTGCGCTCACGGCTCCTAGTGCACTCTCTGAACCTCTGACAAGTGTTTCATCGGGGCGAGCACACCTGGCGGTAGTGTACGGCTGCGTCTACGCGCCGTATTTTACGCCTCCCCATTGCGACGTGCCAATCGCCAGTAAGCAATTGTTGAGGAGGGTGGGTCCGCGCTCACTGGGTCCGTAGCTGTGCTCACGGCTCCCGGCGCACTCTCTACACCTCCCGTGAGTGTTTCATCAGGGAAAGTACACCTGGCAATAGTATACAGCTGTGTCTACATGCCGCATTTTACGCCTCCCCATTCAGATGTGTCACTTTCCCGTAAATAACTATTCAGTGGGTTGGGTACGCGCTCACGGGGTGCATGGCTGCGCTCACGGCTCCTGGCGCACTCTCTGCACCTCCAACAAGTGTTTCGTCGGGAAGAGGTATTCGCTCACAGGGTCCGTGGTTGTGCTCATGGCTCCTGGTGCACTCTCTCCACCTCCGGCGAGTGTTTTGTCGGGAGAAGTACACCTAGCACTAGTGTACGACTGCGTCTACGTGCCGCATTTTACGCCTCATCATTCTGAGGTACCATTTGCCCGTACACAATTGTTGAGCAGGATGGGTACGCGCTCACGAGGTCCGTGGTTGTGCTGACGGCTCCCGGCGCACTCTCTGTACCTCCAGTGAGTGTAACGTCGGGACGAGCACACCTGGCGGCAGTGTACGGTTGCGTCTACATGCCGCATTTTACGCCTCTCCATTTTGATATTCCATTTGCTTGTAAACAATTGTTGAACGGGGTGAGTACGCACTCATCAAATCCGTGGCTGTGCTCACGGCTCCCAGCGCATTCTCTGCACCTCCGGTGAGTGTTTAGTCGGGGCGAGCACACCAGGCGGTAGTGTACGGCTAGGTCTACACACCGCATTTTACGCCTCCCCATGTTGATGTATCATTTGCCCATAAACAATTATTGAGCGGGGTGGGTACGCGCTCACGTGGTCCCTGGCTGCGCTCACGGCTCCTGGCGCACTCTCTGCACCTCCGGTGAATATTTCATCGGGAAGGGCACACCTGGTAGTAGTGTGCGGCTGCATCAATGCACCGCATGTTACGCCTCCCCTTTTCGATGTGCCATTTGCCCATAAACAATTATTGAGCGGGGTGTGTACGTGCTTACCGGGTTCGTGGCTGCGCTCAAGGATCCCGACGCACTCTCTGCACCTCTGGCGAGTGTTTCGTCAGGGCAAGGACATTTGGCGTAAGTGTACGATTGCATCTCCACGCCGCATTTTACGCTTCACTATTCTTATGTGCCATTTGCCCCTAAACAATTGTTGAGCAGGGTCGGTACACGCTCACTGGGTCCGTGGCAGTGCTCACGGCTCCCGGCGCACTCTCTGCACCTCCCGCAAGTAATTCGTCACGGCAAGTACACGTGAAGGTAGTGTACGGCTGCGTCTACATGCCGCATTTCACGCCTCCCCATTCTGATGTGCCATTTCCCCGTAAATAATTATTCACTGGGGTGGATACGCGCTTACGGGGTCCATGGCTGCGCTCACGGCTCTCGGCGCACTCTCTGTACCTCTGACAAGTGTTTCGTCAGGACGAGCACACGTGGCGGTTATGTACGACTGTGTGTACGCAGCGTATTTTCCGTCTCCCCATTGTGATGTGCCATTTGGCTGTAAAGAATTGTTGAGCGGGGTGGGCACGCTCTCACAGGGTCCGTGGGTACGCTCATGGCTCCCGGCGCACTCTCTCCACCTTCGGCGAGTGTTTTGTCGGGACAAGCACACCTGGCAGTAATGTGCGACTGCGTCTACGCGCCGCATTTTACGCCTCACCATTCTGAGGGGCCATTTACCCGTAAACAATTGTTGAGCGGGATGGGTACGCCCTCACAGGATCCGTGGTTGCGCTCACGGGGTCCGTGGTTGCGCTCACGGCTCTCGGCGCACTCTCTGCACCTCTGGCGAGTGTTTCGTCACGGCGAGTATACCTAGCAATAGTGTACGGCTGCGTCTACATGCCGTATTTTACGCCTCCCAATTCTGATATGCCATTTGCTTGTAAAAAATTGTTGAACGGGGTTAGTACACGCTCATCGGATCCGTGGCTGCGCTCAAGGCTCCCAACGCATTCTCTGCACCTCCGGTGAATATTTCGTAGGGGCGAGCACACCAGGCGGTAGTGTACGGCTATGTCTACACACCGCATTTTACGCATCCTCATTCTGATGTATCATTTGTCCGTAAACAATTGTTGAGCGGGGTGGGTACGCGGTCACGTGGTCCCTGGCTACGCTCACGGCTCCCGGCGCACTCTCTGCACCTCCAGCGAGAGTTTCATCGGGACGAGCAAACCTGGTAGTAGTTTGCGGCTGCGTCTACGCATCGCATGTTGCGCCTCCCAACTCTGATGTGCCATTTGCCCATAACCAATTATTGAGCGGGGTGGGTACGCGCTTACCGGGTCCGTGGCTGCGCTCATGGCTCTCGACGCACTCTCTGCACCTCTGGCGAGTGTTTCATTAGGGCAAACACACCTCACGGTAGTGTATGGTTGTCTCCACGCCGCATTTTACGCTTTACCATTCTTATGTGCCATTTGCTCGTAAACAATTGTTGAGCGGGGTGGGTACGCGCTCACCGGGTCCGTGACTGCGCTCACGGCTGCCGGCACACTCTCTACACCTCCGACGGATGTTTCGTCCGGACGAGCACACCTGCCGGTAGTGTAAGGCTACGTCTATGTGCCGCATTTAATGCCTCCCCATCCAGATGTGCCATTTTCTTGTAAAGAATTGTTGAGCGGGGTGGGTACGCACTCACGTGGTCCGTGGCTGCGCTCACGGCTCCAAGCGCACTCCCTGCACCTTCGGCGAGTGTTTCATCAGGGCGAGCACACCTGGCAGTAGTGTACAACTCTATCTACGTGCCGCATTTTACGCCTTCCCATTGTGACGTGCCAATTTCCCGTAAACAATTGTTGAGCGGGGTGGGTACGTGCTCACCAGGTTTGTGGCTCCGCCCACGGCTCCCGGCGCACTCTTTGCACCTCTGGTGAGTGTTTTGCCGCGGTGAGAACACCTGGCGGTAGTGTACGGCTACATCTACATACCGTATTTTACGCCTCCCCATTCTGATGTGCCATTTTCCTGTAGACAATTGTTGAATTGGGTGGGTACGTGCTCACGGGGTCCATGGCTGCGCTCACGGCTCCCGACGCACTCTCTGCTCCTCCGGAAAGTGGTTCGTCGGGACGAGTACACCTGGCGGTAGTGTACGGTTGTGTCTACACACCGCATTTTATGCCTCCCTATTCTGATGTACCATTTTCCCGTAAACAATTGTTGAGGGGGATGGGTTCACGCTCACGGGGTTTGTGGATACGCTCACGCCTCCTGGTGCACTCGATCCACCTCCGGCGAGTGTTTCTACAGGACAAGCACACCTAGCAGTAGTGTACGGCTACGTCTACATGCCGCATTTTACGCCTCCCTATTCTGATGTGCCATTTTCTCATAAACAATTGTTGAGCAGGGTGGATACGCGCTCACGGGGTCCGTGGCTGTGCTCACGGCTCCCAGCGTACTCTCTGTACCTCCGGTGAGTGTTTCGTCTGGACGAGCACACCTGGCGGTAGTGTACGGATGCGTCTACGCTCATCATTGTACGCCTCCTCATTCTCATGTGCCATTTCCCTGTAAACCATTGTTGAGTGGGATGGTTACGTGCTCACGCGGTCCGTGGCTGCGCTCACGGCTCCCGGTGCACTCTCTGCACCTCTAGTGAGTGTTTCATCGGGGGGAGCACACCTGACGGTAGTGTACAGCTGTGTTTACGCACCGCATTTTATGCCTCGCTATCCTGATGTGCCATTTGCCAATAAACAATTGGTGAGCGGGATGGGTACTCGCTCACCGGGTCCGTGGCTGCGCTCACGGCTCCCGGCGCACTCTCTGCACCTCCAACGAGTGTTTCATCGGGGCGAGCACACCTGGCGGTAGTGTAAAGCTGCATCTACGTACCGCATTTTACACCTCCCCATTCTAATGTACCATTTGCCTGTAATCAATTGTTGAGCGGGATCGGTACGCGCTCACTGGGTTTGTGGCTGCGCTCACGGCTCCCGGCGCACTCTCTGTACCTCGGACGAGTGTTTTGTCATTGCAAGCTCACTTGGCGGTAGTGTACGACTGTGTCTGCACGCCGCATTTTACACCTCCCCATTATGATTTGCCATTTGCCCGTAAACAATTATTCAGCAGGGTGGGTACATACTCACCGGGCCCGTGGCTGCGCTCACGGTTCCCGGCGCACTCTTTGCACCTCTGGTGAGTCTTTTGGCGGGGCCAGCACACCTAGCGCTAGTGTACGGCTGCGTCTACGTGCTACATTTTAAGCTTCCCCATTCAAATGTGTCATTTGCCCATTAAAAATTGTTGAGAGGGGTGGGCACGCGCTCACCGGGTCTGTGGCTGCGCTCACGGCTCATGGCGCACTCTCTCCACCTCTAGTAAGTGGTTTGTCAGGGCGAGCACACCTGGTGGTAGTGTACGGCTGTGTTTATGCACCGCAATTTATGTCTCCCCATTCTGATGTGCCATTTGCCCATAAACAATTATTGAGCGGGATGGGTACGCGATCATCGGATCAGTGGCTGCGCTCACGGCTCCCTCCGCACTCTCTGTACCTCCGGCAAGTGTTTCATCAAGGCGAACACACCTGCCTGCAAAGTGTGACTGCATCTACATGTCGCTTTTTATGCCTCACCATTATGATGTGCCATTTTCCTATAAACAATTGTTGAGCGGGTTGGGTACGCGCTCACAGGGTCCATGGCTTAGCTCACGGCTCCCGACGCACTCTCTGCACCTCCGGCGAGTGTTTCTTCGGGACAAGCACACCTGGCAGTAGTGTACGGTTGCGCCTACGCGTCGCATTTTACACCTCCCCATTCTGATGTACCATTTACCCGTGAACAATTGTTGAGCAGGGTGGGTACGCGCTCACCGGGTCCATGGCTGCGCTCACGGCTCCCAGCGCACTCTGTGCACCTCTGGCAAGTGTTTTGTCGAGACGAGAACACCTGGCGGTTGTGTACGGCTGCATCTTCGTGTCGGATTTTCCACCTCCCCATTCTGATGTACCATTTGCCCGTAAACAATTGTTGAGCAGTGTAGGTACGCACTCATCGGGCCCGTGGCTGCGCTCATGGCTCCCGGCACACTCTCTGCACCTCAGGCAAATGTTTGATCGGGACGAGCACATGTGGCGGTAGTGTACGGCTGTGTCTACACACTGCATTTTACGCCTCCCCATTCAGATGTGCCATTTGCCCTTAAACAAATGTTGAGCGGGGTGGGTATGCGCTCACCGCGTCATTGGTTGCGCTCACGGCTCCCGGCGCACTCTCTGCACCTCCGGCGAGTGTTTCGTCGGGACGAGCACACCTGGCGATAGTGTACGGCTGTGTCTATGCGCCGAATTTTACGCCTCCCCATTCTGATAAGCCTTTTGTCTGTAAACAGTTGTTGAGCGGGGTGGGTACGCGCTCACCGGGTCCGTGGCTGCTCTCACGGCTCTCTGTGCAGTCCTTGCACCTCCGGCGAGTGTTTCGTCGGGACGGGCATACCTGGCGGTAGTGTACGCCTGCGTCTACACGCTGTACTTTACGCCTCCCCATTCTGATGTGCCATTTGCCCGTAAACAATTGTTGAGTGGGGTGGGTACGCGCTCACGGGGTCCATGGCTGCGCTCACGGCTCCCGGCGCACGGCTCCGGGCTGGAGGTTCTAGTCTGTTGCGCCGATTCACCTTCTCAAATTTTGAACTTTTGTATTTGTTTCATTGTTACCATTGAAACATCCCTTTTTATATCATTCATAAATCACATGTCATTTTTCAAACATCCCTTCTTGGTCGGGTTCATCCCTGATGCTTCTTCATTTTTTGTTTCTACGTACTTGTTATATCCAAGACATACTTGCACTAAACAATTGTGTTATTTCGGAATGGCACAATTGCATTAACCAAATTGCCTTTCAAACTGGGATAAGAAAACCTTTGTTCCACATAATAAAAAAGAAAATACTTCACCCATTTTTTCGCCTTTGCTCGGTTTCTTTTCCTTCAATGAACATGACGTATCGACTTCTTCATGTGAGCGGGAAACAGGGTAGGTTGAAGAAAGCACGTTGTAGCTAACCGCCCCTGTTTTCTATGTTTGCGCGGGCTCCGCCCGCGCAAACATAGAAAACCCTAAATCCGCGAATGGGGGTTTGCGAGTAGAAAAAAAAAAGAAGAAAAGGCAAACCTCTCGATCTCGATTCACGCGAGGAGGGGGGGGCCAGGGGGAGTGAAGCGACGGGGGTAACACATCACCCCCCTCGCTTTGCTCGATCGGAGACTTCAGTCGCCGATCGGGCATGGCCATAAAAATGGATATGGCGTAGTTTTTTTTAACTTACTGGATATGGCGTGGTTTATATTTAAGTAACGGATATCTCAGGCTTTTGTTGACGCTTGCGCCGATATATCAGCCATTTCACCGATATGTATATGTATATGTATATGTATATGTATATGTATATGTATATGTATATGTATATGTATATGTATATGTATATGTATATGTATATGTATATGTATATGTATATGTATACGTATATGTATATGTATATGTATATGTATATGTATAT
>SZWC01007715.1:52058-94745 GCA_023375785.1 Penium margaritaceum | reverse complement strand
CTCCCTCTCTCTCTCTCTCTCTCTCTCTCTCTCTGTGCCTCTGATACAAGTGCACCACACTGATTTTTGCCTCATCACTCATTACTCATATCCTCCTTTGTTACACGAGATTCATAAGGTGTCTAGACTAGGTCTTTCAGGTGTTGAGAGTTGATGGTATTGGAATGGTTCCATTCTGTTACCCTACTGCTTTATGATTTCGTTTTTAGTTATTTTTGGGCGACGAAATGTGCCTTATTTAGGTTACAAGTTGATTTTTACTTCGTCTAAAACGAATACGCAAAAATAATGCTTTTCTGTCAGACCTACACTTGTGTTCTGAAATGATGTGCACATTGTGACCCGGGTTTAGGCTCATTTTAAGGCTATCTGGGCACTTCTTGTTAATCGTCAGCTTTTAGCATCAGCTCGCACAGGTCCAAAGTTGAGTTCAAGGGGTGGATTGAGGGTCGGGGACAATAGAGCACAATTCAATGGGAAAAAGAAAAAAAAACACACACACATTTTTTGTCTGACGTGTCCAAGATCTATGACATGTCATGCTACGAAGTCCTCCTCGTACCCCTGGAGCTCTTGGTCTGCCATAAAACTTAGAGTGTCCGCTGTTGCCTTGCTCTGGAAGACAGGGTCCCACACCACATCCCATCCCGCACCAGACCAAGCATTGCGGACAAGCTGGCTGTTAGGCTGCAGATGCGCCCATCCCTTGTGCATCCACCCGACGGCAGCATCCTTGATGTGCCGCATGCCCATGCTCACGTTCTCATCCGATGCGTACTGTGCAGCCACCCATCTCGCATAGGCTTTAGAAACCTCTGACTTGAACGGACATTGGAGGCCGACATCGGCAGGCTGTAGCTTCGATGTGCATCCTGCGGGGATGTACAGGAGAAGCACCCATGGAAAGCACTCACAAACCCATGCTTGGAATGTGTGCGATGCTTGTGGATGCCATGCATCAATGATGAGTAACATCTCGGCATGGTCTAGGGACAGCAGCAGAGTGGAGCACACATCGATGAAGTACGGCTCGGAAGTCATGCAAAACCATTCCTTCGATGTCTCCACACTCGCCCAATGGTTGGACGTGTGCGAATAAAGCCATGCCATGTTGTACTGCATGTAATCTGTGTTCTCACTGTGCGGATGGCATGCAGTTGTTTTACTGGTTCAAATGATCTGGAGCGGGAGCACTTCGCCATCAGCAGTGGAGGCGACAACTGCCTTGACCTGGCGTTTGTCGTCCTTGCCAAGGACCTTCACCTCGGTAGATCCACGCGGTGCATACGTGTAGCGAGGGGCCGAGACTAGGTGCACGCCAGTGTGGTCAGCGTTGACCACCAGGGCATCGTGGATGGCATGCAGCCGAATGAGGAACGTGGCCCGTTTGAACATGGACGTCGCACAGCTCTCCCAATCGATGGGAAGCTTCTGCGACGCTGTGGTGCCACAGCGCCAGGACCACCCAAGCTTGTCCTCACAAATTTGCGGTACCATCCACGTGAGAACAGGTCTTCCACACATTTGCCGCTGACATGCATGAGGCCGCGCTCTGCCAAGATGCCTAGCAGCTTCTCGCGGATGGTTGCGGAGCAGAGAGGAGTGCCTTGGCTACGCATGTGTTCGAGGGCGCGTAGGACTTCACCCTTGAGCTCGGGGTGATCAGCAAAGTGCCCATTTCTTCCCCAGTTTCCCTGTACCCTCGGTGTTGTTTTTGCGGCCTCTTCGATTGGTGCGGCGGGTGCAGCTTCAAGTGTGCCGCAGTAGATGGGACGAAGCCGGAAGGTTCCCGGCTCGTACCAGCCATGGACAGTGTTGGGGGATAGCTTAGTGTAGATGGACGGAGCGTGAGGGAGGTGGTAGTGCTCTTGAAGGTATTGCACGGCTTTCCCAAAGCTGCCCGTGCGTACAACAACAGCATGGATTATCGGTACGTGGCCAAGCCCATACCAATCCATGTACTTGCCACGTTTGCCGCTGTCAGAGGAAGAGGATTTTCGACAGGGGAAGGCTGAGGTGGCAGTTGTTCAGGGTCCACGATGGCATCGGCGACTGTTGTTGCTGCATCTGAAATGGCGTCGTCGTCCAGTTCTTGCATGAACGCGTTGTAGACCTCTCAATCCGCGGTTTTGCGCGCTGCTTCCGCAGCGACCACGGCTGGAGGTAGAAGCAGGCAGTCGTCCGCGGGAGATTTCGCTTCACGGAGGGAACCGGTGTCGCGTTAGCACCGTCATCTGGTGTTGCGTCAGCATCGTCGTCCTTGTCGTCGGAAAGGACAACACATCGTTTCTTCCGCTTTGGTAGGCGTTCGTCCCTGCTCTTGTTTGGACTGCTCGATGGCTGGTGGCTCGGTGCTGATGGCTCGTCCGGGGGAGTCGAGGATGGGGATGCGACATTCACGTCCTCGGGGGAGGTTGAGACTGAATCGCCCTGGCCCTCTACGAGCCACTTGCGAGGGATTCTGACAAGGTGCAGCCAGAGCATGCGCCACATTCTGTATGTGCTCCTCTTCCGTAACCTTGTTGAAGAAGCTCGTTAGGCGAGACATGATGAAATGTTGATGACGCTCGTGCTGCTACTGACTCTGTGCATGGGGACTTTGAACGTTGAACACGCGGTTCGTTAACACATAGTTTTGGGTAGCCCATGTCCCACCCTTCTCCAATGGACGGGGCAGTGCACTGGCACAAAAAAACAAAACATAACGTCTAGGGCGCGCACGACACGCACAGCACGTCAAGCCACCGACATTCGCTCGGTGCTCGGCAGGTTCGAACACGGGTCTCGAGTCATTTTAGAAAGACTGAAAATGAAATCTAACACACAGCCGTCTCTTTTTTCATTTTCACAAAATACCATGTAATAATGCACTCGGGTGACGAATCAAAGTTACGCACTGAAAACTTTTTTGGATGACAAAATCATAAAGCAGTAGGTACTAGAGGTATCTTGTGGTGGACAAGGGTCGTACATGTACCTTAAGTGATGGTGAATCCAGAGTTTGGGGGTCATCTAGACCGTCAATTAGTCTTTTCCACACAAACACAAGATAGGCGTGTACACCTCTTATGCACGCAAGGCATTTATGGTGGAATGACCTCTGTTTACTTGCTTGTTGTATGGGCTCACCTTGTTATCTAATCTTCCATGTGAATAAATGTAGTACAAGTCATGACCCGTATGGACTCCAATAGTGTAAAACGAATTCACATAAGATTGGCTCACATTATTCGTTAAGATCTCATAATCAACATGCCTTTTGGACACAATATCATTTCAATATGTTTTTATCATGATATCAAGAAAAATCTTATGTGGATTTTTATGAACATAAACCACCCTTCTTTTCTCTTCTCACATCAGGAAGACATCCTTCTAGCAATTTCATGTTGACTTGGCATGACATACTCCAATTGCATGTGTGCAATTGAGATCCTCATCAAATTGTGCATTGACTTGTGACTGTGGCCTAATTTACTGAGGGATCTTTCTATACAAGAATAATCTTATGAAGAAAGATATCCTAGAATATATATCTCGTTTCCATTACTAGGCAAGGTGTTGCTACTNGTGCAGCTTCAAGTGTGCCGCAGTAGATGGGACGAAGCCGGAAGGTTCCCGGCTCGTACCAGCCATGGACAGTGTTGGGGGATAGCTTAGTGTAGATGGACGGAGCGTGAGGGAGGTGGTAGTGCTCTTGAAGGTATTGCACGGCTTTCCCAAAGCTTCCCGTGCGTACAACAACAGCATGGATTATCGGTACGTGGCCAAGCCCATACCAATCCATGTACTTGCCACGTTTGCCGCTGTCAGAGGAAGAGGATTTTCGACAGGGGAAGGCTGAGGTGGCAGTTGTTCAGGGTCCACGATGGCATCGGCGACTGTTGTTGTTGCATCTGAAATGGCGTCGTCGTCCAGTTCTTGCATGAACGCGTTGTACACCTCTCGATCCGCGGTTTTACGCGCTGCTTCCGCAGCGACTGCGGCTGGAGGTAGAAGCAGGCAGTCGTCCGCGGGAGATTTCGCTTCACGGAGGGAACCGGTGTCGCGTTAGCACCGTCATCTGGTGTTGCGTCAGCATCGTCGTCCTTGTCGTCGGAAAGGACAACACGTCGTTTCTTCCGCTTTGGTAGGCGTTCGTGCCTGCTCTCGTTTGGACTGCTCGATGGCTGGTGGCTCGGTGCTGATGGCTCGTCCGGGGGAGTCGAGGATGGGGATGCGACATTCACGTCCTCAGGGGAGGTTGAGACTGAATCGCCCTGGCCCTCTACGAGCCACTTGCGAGGGATTCTGACAAGGTGCAGCCAGAGCATGCGCCACATTCTGTGTGTGCTCCTCTTCCGTAACCTTGTTGAAGAAGCTCGTTAGGCGAGACATGATGAAATGTTGATGACGCTCGTGCTGCTACTGACTCTGTGCATGGGGACTTTGAACGTTGAACACGCGGTTCGTTAACACATAGTTTTGGGTAGCCCATGTCCCACCCTTCTCCAATGGACGGGGCAGTGCACTGGCACAAAAAAACAAAACGTAACGTCTAGGGTGCACACGACACGCACAGCACGTCAAGCCACCGACATTCGCTCGGTGCTCGGCAGGTTTGAACACGGGTCTCGAGACATTTTAGAAAGACTGAAAATGAAATCTAACACACAGCCGTCTCTTTTTTCATTTTCACAAAATACCATGTAATAATGCACCCGGGTGACGAATCAAAGTTACGCACTGAAAATTTTTTTGGATGACAAAATCATAAAGCAGTAGGTATTAGAGGTATCTTGTGGTGGACAAGGGTCGTACATGTACCTTAAGTGGTGGTGAATCCAGAGTTTGGGGGTCATCTAGACCGTCAATTAGTCTTTTCCACACAAACACAAGATAGGCGTGTATACCTCTTATGCACGCAAGGCATTTATGGTGGAATGACCTCTGTTTACTTGCTTGTTGTATGGGCTCACCTTGTTATTTAATCTTCCATGTGAATAAATGTAGTACAAGTCATGACCCGTATGGACTCCAATAGTGTAAAACGAATTCACATAAGATTGGCTCACATTATTCGTTAAGATCTCATAATCAACATGCCTTTTGGACACAATATCATTTCAATATGTATTTATCATGATATTAAGAAAAATCGTATGTGGAGTTTTATGAACATAAACCACCCTTCTTTTTTCTTCTCACATCAGGAAGACATCCTTCTAGCAATTTCATGTTGACTTGGCATGACATACTCCAATTGCATGTGTGCAATTGAGATCCTCATCAAATTGTGCATTGACTTGTGACTGTGGCCTAATTTACTGAGGGATCTTTCTATACAAGAATAATCTTATGAAGAAAGATATCCTAGAATATATATCTCGTTTCCATTACTAGGCAAGGTGTTGCTACTTCTTGTGAGCAGAAATAGAGGGGGTAAGCTCCCAATGGTGTTTAAGATTGAGTTAAAAAGAGTTAGTGGATCAAGCATGAATGGAAACCACTACAGAATCTCCAATCAGATTAACTCCCTTTCACCCACGTTCTGAGCCTCGTGCTTCCTGAATACCCACTATGTAGACAAAATGACCAGACTACCCACTCATTTTAACTGGTGACCGCATTGTCCACAAAGTGCACATAGTAAGTGACCGTGTATGCGGTACCCACTGTTGAGGAAACATGCCTACACTACGGTATTCTGTGCATGTTTTGTCATGTGTGGATATTCTAGGCACAATGTTTTTATACATCGTGATTTTTTTCCATTCTTTGAACTAGTCAGAGTTGCGTGCAAAGTTAAGGTGAATTCGACGATAGAATTGCAAAATCAACGCACGTCTTTACGTTTCGTCAACGTAAAGTAGTCCGTCAACTAAATTGATGCATGAGTGTCGCCGAATGCTCATGCAAAACATGGGGAGTATTTTTTTGTTGGCAGAGGATGTCATCTTCGTAAAACGGTGACACGCTATCGTCACCACCACCTATAGTATGAATCACAATCATCCTCGTGAAGTACCGCCTTCTGAATTGCAAAAGGGGTCTCAATCTTACACCGGAAGATGATAACGTTTGCCACAAGGATACCACGCCGGCAGATATTGCTTGTCGACTGTCACATCCGGAGTTTCTGTCCCATGCACATGCCAACGACATTATGGAATGCCAGACGGAAGCCAGGTCGGCGCATAGTGGGTGTGTGCTCCCACGGCCTGAGAACTGGCCCAAGTTTTGATACTCCCTACGATGGTGACCGTTTGTAGCAGCATGGGACATGATGTCTTGCGTTTCACCATGGTGCATGCCATGGACTACGTTGATTTTCCCCTTTGTGCACTGTGTGTGCCACTTGTACGCCATGGCAAACATGCCATTTTGTTTCAAAAGCCCTCCTCTTCTCAGGCGATCCCGCTCACCATGGCACTTGTGCTCGTCCTTAACTCTGGTAAGTGGGTATGATGGTAACGAATATGACCGTTACGTGGGTAGACTGTACATTATCGTGCATGCTACTGCATGCTTTACCCACGTGGGATGTTATTGATCCCTTGTTTTTCCGCTTCTACGTCCCCCCAAAAGCCCCCGTAGGCAGCTCCAACGAGGAGGAGGAACGTCGTGAGTCCCAAGGGTACACGAACGAGTTTGTCTTCGATGACTTCGAAGAGGCCGGCTGGGTCGAGCACTTCCTGGTCAAAGAGCGCATAACTCCACGCTCTCTAGAGCATGGCAAACAGTCTGTGATGAGGTTGAACGGTGGCTCCCACATCCGGCCGTTCCATCCCCCGGCCGTGGGTGGGTTATACTTGTCAAGATTACCGTGGAGTCAATGTTGACTGGGTTGGATTTGCTACTCCGTCCAAGTACTGTGCAACTGTGTGAACGTTACTGTTGTCAACGTCATATGCCGGTACTTCTATGCACTTATAAGCTCTTCACCAATTTTCTTGAGTACAGGATCGTTTGATGACCAGCATACACCCCCCCACGGACTCCCATGATGCCGGTGTGTAAAAGAATGAAATCGAACCCAGTAAGCCTCCTCGACAGGACTCCCCCTTGAAATTCCCGAGAGGCATTGCCTTCCGCAACATGGATGGGTGCCGCGAGGCACTCCACAACTACGCGGTGTCCGCACACATGGGGGTCACCTTCGTGAGAAGAAAACCGTCGTGGATAGAGGCCCAGTGTGTGCATTGGAGGCAGGCGGGTTGCGCGTGGCAGCTGAAGGCGCAGTGGCAGCAGAAAAACCAACAACGTCAAAATCATGTTTTCCAAGGAGGGCCACAAGTGCAGCAGGACGGGCACTAAAGGAGACCCATCCCGTAAGGTCGTGTGGGTGCTACGACACATTGAGACCACAGTGACCAAGGAGCCATGTACCTCCTCGATGGCTCTTTGGCAGATTGTGAAGGCGTGCACCGGCGAGCCGACGGCCTACCATGCCATTCACCAGGCAAAGAAGAAGGCTCCCACCAACCTCATGGGCGAGAAGAACCACTCGTGGGGACTCTTCTCAGCACATGGCCCTCTAGTAAGTACTGTGTAGTCCTTCACCATCTGTCCATGCTATGCTAATTTTGTGTCTGTATGAAGCCGTGCCCTGTTATGTTTCTGTGACTCTTGCTTGCAGTTGAAGAAGGTTGACCCATCCACCGTGGGTGTGGCGGAGCAGGACAAGTAGCAGCTCTTTCGACGGGCGTTTGTGGACCCCGGTTCCTGCTGAACGGGTGGCAGCATGTGCGACAGTTGCTATGCATGGACGACACTTTCTTTGAAAATGGCTTCATTAAAGTGCTGCTGCTGGCAGAAGTACTAGGATGCCAACAACCAGGCGGTGCCCATGGCATGGGAAATGTCCTCACAAGAAGAGAAGGAAAGTTGGGATTGGTTTTGCAAGTGTCTTACAAAGGCCTACCCGGTAGCTAGGCACAACGGAACCACGGACATCAGTGAAAGAGACGCAAGAGTCATTGCCGTCGTCAAGCGTTAGTTGCCATGTGCTATTCACACCTACTGCGGGTAGCGCTTGCAAGAGAACGTGAAGTCAGAGGCAGGAACAGCAGCCACCGACATCATGTGGAGGCTGGCTTGCGCTTTCATGTAAAACGAGTTCAAACATGCACGTGATGAGCTTGGTCGGATGTCAGACAAAGGCTACAAGTACCTCTTTGGTGGAGACGGGGATCCCGGGCTGCCTTTGGAACAGTGGAAGCACCTCAAGTGTCTTGTGCTGCGTGGCAGTCACATGACATTCAACGCGATGGAGTCCATCAATGCACGCCTCATGGACATCCACCACTTGTACCTGTTCCACTGTTTTGCATAGATTTACCTGTTTGTGCAGAGACTCTTTGTGGAGCGCCGACGTACCACCCACGACTGCGACAGCTGCTACGCTCCTATGGTGGATGCCAAGCTGCAGCACTATACCAAGCACGCAAAGGAATACTGTGTGATGAGGCACGGCGGCCTCATGGGCACCGTCACGGGCCCTAGGAACCTCGCGGGTTGTAAAGTCGATCTGAATGCAGAAAAGTGCTCGTGTGGCCAATTTATAGAGTACGGGTACCCATGCCAGCACGTTGTGGCGCTGGTTGAATGAAGGTGTCAATCCTGAGCTGTATACCGACATGCACCTGATGTAGATGGCTTGGCATCGTACCTACAGGACAGCCATGCCGGGAGTCAACCTACGTGAGCTTCAGTGCGCCATGCATGGGTGGGGCCAGCCGGGTGTGAAGTGCTCTTGTGGACGTCCACGCTCTAACTGCATGGACAAGGATACCCGACGCAAACAAGAGCGCATCTACTCCAAGTGTGGCCAAAAGGGACAACCCCCCTCGTTTCTGCAAGAACCCACCGGTAGCAGTGGTCGCCGCTCGTGCAAGAGAGCTGGTTGTCAGCGCCGATGGTCGTGAGACAACAGGAGTTGAGCTTGTTGTCGCTGCTGTGGCACCGACAGCAGATGGTGGCACTGAGGGCGCGTTGTGGACCTGAAGGCGTGTAGGTTGGCAATGTTGGTGGTGCACGTGAAGGCGTGCAGTGTGGGGCTGGTGGTGGCGCAGGTGGTGCTGGCGGTGAGGGACAAGGCATGCAAGGTTGTGCTGGCGGTGAAGAAGAAGGCATGCAAGGTGGTGTTGGTAGTGAAGCAGAAACCGTGGAAGGTGGTGCAACCGGTGGACCAGAGCACGCATGCGGTGCTACTGGCGGTGTGATTGGGGGTGGTGCTGGTGGGGGTGCTGAGCGCATGTGCGGTTCTGTTGGTGGTGGGACCTCGGGTGCTGCTGGCAGTGTGGCTGGCGTATTGACAGTTGTGCTGGCATGCCAAAATTGAGGTGTAAGACGTCGTACTACACGGCTTCCAAGACGTGCCTGGGGGACTGCCGGCAGCCCCCCTAAAAGGACATGCAGGTAGCGTCCCCCAGAAGGTGTAGGCAGCAGAGGAAGTGGTGCTGCCCGTGGTGCAAGGGGAGGTGCAGGTGGTGCAAATAGTGTTGCAGGCAAAGCTGCTGGCAGTGGGGAAGCAGATGGTGCTGACGGCACGGTCATCATGACTTTGCAAGTTGACAATCCTGATGATGCGGATGACTCAACCGAGTTGTCCTCGTGTGAGATTTCAAATTCTAGGGACTACACTGACACGTATTAGAAGAGGAGGATTGGTAGTCCTCGGGTAGTGGGGAGGAGGAGGAGTGGGAGTCTTCCTCTGGCATGTCTGACAAGGACAATGCACATCCCAAGCTGCGTCGTCGTGGTTAAACCTCCTGTGCTTGTGTGGCATGGTAAGCTCTAACTACGGTTTTGTGGTCATGCACGTTCTTGTTTTAACAGCTTCTTGCACACGAATTTCAACTAGTTCTATTTGTTTGCCGTTGTAGTTTGTACCAGTGGCCCTCATTGGTGGGTCCATGAGGAGCAGAACCAAGCGCAAGATGTTGTGGAGGACACACCGGAAACTGCCGGTGGCGGGACAAACAGTCAGTGACAACGCAGTCATGGAGACAGCACTGCACCTTAGCACACTTAGTGTGCACGATGGCAATGAGACAGTGGCCAGCTTTCACGTGGCCAGTCCCTGTAGTGGTCAATGTACACCACCCTAAAAGGAGGAATACTTTGATGCTGTGTGTGAGTTCTCAGGTGAATCAGAGTGTGTGGCATGCAGATCTCGATTAGCCATGGCTATTTGACTCCCCTGTTCTTTTTATTGAAATGTTTAACTTTCATGAACTTCTTCCCCATTCCTATTGCCTTGTTGTATCCATGAGTAATGTGCGAATGGTGTTCATTGGAAAAGGCTAAGCTTAGGAAACAACGCTACGAGCATTGCATAAGCCTAACAACATAAGAGGTGGATAGCTCTATCACAAAGGGTCTGAAAGATGACTATTTTAACCACCATGGTACATGCCATAATGCCAGCACCAAACTGTGATGTATGCCAACACTGTTGTTATTCTTGTTGTCAATGGACAAAGCCGCATTGTTGTCCATTCTCGCTGGCTGACATTAGGAATCATTACCTTATCTGTTCAGCATGCACAAGAATGTAACATTGGGCACCATTGAGGTTGAACTGCCAAAAACTTGACCGAACTATCCACCATCAAACATAGTGCATGAATGCCACAAATGGCCCAACCATAAATGCTGGTAATGCTGATGCCAATGGACCAAGTAACATTGTTGTCAAATGTAGGTGGCAAAGCTTAGGAATCATTACAATATGTGTTCAACGTGAAAAACAGTGTAACAGTGGGCAGATTCATGAAAAACTGAGTAAAACATGACCAAACTATCCACCATCTTACATGGTGCATTGCATTGAAGCTCTTGGTCACAAGGGTTTAAAACCCTTGTGACAGAGGGTTTCAAGTCCAAGGTATCCACTGTCCACAGATCTTTGGTGGACGTGGAGTTGGCATGCGAACATCAAGTATCACGCACATCGTCTCAGGCTCGCATGGGTCGTGGACACAAGTGGGTGGGTCCTCGGTTGCAATGAACAAGTCCCAGTGAGCCTTGATCATAGCCCATGCCTCATTTTCTTGCGAGGGAGTGAGATCTGGCGTGCTTGTCCGCGTAGGTTCAACTCCCCAAGCCCCAACTACATCTCATTGGAAGATCCTCCATACAGTATCCCATGTGAAGGTGTCTATGTTCGTACGTGCGTCAAAAACCTCGTCATGTACATTCAGCGGTCGACCCATGTTATGTACGATGCATATAAATGTGAATGACAATGGATAGTGTCCTTTGCCAGCTCCGTATTTGTACGTGAACTAGGAACGGTTTCATCCGCATGGACAGGTTGGCTTGGATGAGATCCATGGAATATTCACATCTTGGCATTCTAATAGTCTTGGACTGGGAAATGGCCAGTCCAAAATCTGTGCCATTGCTTCTGGTGCCACTGTCCATGTGGCCTCTGGAGGATAGCGGCCATGAACGACCGGGGCAATCCCATGTGACAGGTTCTTGCTGTTTGAACAAAGATGAAGTAGGCGCGGAGTTGTTTCATGTGCTGTTGAGTATGCGAGAAGAAACAGCGAACCAGTACATTGAACCTGTTTGCAACGTGAGTCCAGTGTAAAAGTAAACTGAGAGCTACCGTGTGCATCGCTCATGGCTGACGGTGGTTAAGAGACATATTTGGTGAAATGTGATTGGCTCTACAACCGTGCATCCGGGAATCCTACGGCAGGACATCGATGGCGTCAGTTGGTCTAGTCGGCAAATACTTGGTACAAAATGTATGGAGAATGAATTATGTCGTCGACGCCTATGACTGGTCCTCCGGTGCATGCTGAAGGCCTGACACCGTGGCATGCCACGTAGCCAGTGTGAACCTCCACTTTACGGATGAAGATACTTCTCCCACGAGGGTCCCGTTCTACTATTGTCGCGACCTGCCCCTGGCCAGCATGAAAAGTGGGTATCGGAGTCAGCCCGTAAAACATGGGTAAAGGATGATTTTTTGTTTAGTTTTTTACATAGAGCACACCAATTTAAATTTGTGGGGAGAACGGAAGGGACCTGTCAAAAAGTGGGCATATGAGTCTTCTTCTCCCACGAGTGGCTGATATGCTGATAAAGTATTCAACCGTGGATAACCTGCAAAGAACTTTTTCAAATGGTGGGTAAATAGGAATCACCCCCATCTCCAATTGGAAGGCATTATTGAGAATTGATTCTGGGATTCCAGGGATATATTGCATGCACTTATGATGGAATCTGATATCTCAATGAATTTTAGGAAGAGGCGGCAAAACACGTCAAGTGGGCACAGAACCGAATACCTCAAGGAACTCTATCCAAAACGATGGGCATGGTAGCTAAAGAAAAGGCACGTTTACATCCCAACAATGTGTGGGGAATCATGTTTTGTGCTTCTTTTTTTTGAGACACAACATGAAGAAACACGAGTTTATGGGGAAGGTGATGAATCTTTGTGAAAGTGTCCATCACCTGAAATGCATGGGGGACCTCAAACACCACTCTTTCATTGAGTGTTAACCCACATGTTTCCTATACTACATGCCCTATATTGTTTCTTGTGCTCGTTTACATGCTTCGCAGTCCAAAAATCCAAAGAGGTTTTTCTTCCAAAATATAGCAGTCTCCCTTTTGTGCCTCACCTTTGTCGAGTTTTCACAAAATACAGTGCACATAGAAAACATCTCTGCTCAAGTGCGTGAGGCAACATCCAGCCTACTTAGTCTAGCACGTTGTGCGACCGCCAGTGGAGACATTTCCTGTTATCCGCATCCCTTGTTTGACCTAAATGAAACAACAAAAAGGGTGAGGCGTGGGAGAATTCCTCTGCGCTTTTGACATTCACTTTTGTAATACATTTTTTTATGGAATATTCCCAGATTGTATGCCTTTTGAATTATTGGTCATACATGGTTGTTGGTCTTTTAAAAACAAATCCATGGCCAGCTATTGGAGTCACCATCGTAATGTTGGGCTCACACCCTTTAGATGTTACACTTCCTAGTCAATTCACACATCTAAAGACAAGGAGCTATCTAGGTGCAAAGATGTAGAAACAGGCCATGAATGATAAAAATGAACGCACAAATTTACCATGAAGTGCATGGTATGGTCCCTTTTCCACCAAATTGGAAGGCCATTGACAATATACAGTTGTTGTTTGAAGGTATATTTATTGTCAAAGGCCAACAGTTTCCACTAAATAACAGGGCACAGATTCACTAACACATGTACACCATTAGGAAATCTCTCCTCAATTCATATGTTATTTGGTGTTGGAGTGCATGTGGAATGGAAAATTCACCAGATTTACACGCAGGATACATTTGTGAACGGCCCATCGGACATACGAGTTAATGTTGAACAACCACCTGCTTATGATGTTGGTACCTATACAGTATGGTTCCGTCTCAAGGTCTTGAATGCTTTGGAACAAACACCTTGGTGATGGAATAAGGAAATGTATGAAACTTTGGGTGCAGTGTATTTCAAATAGAGCATCTTCAATGCCCCCTTGTGTTTGTAAGGGAAGGACGGGGTGCCTGTCAAAATTTCTCTTTTTTTGACCAGTTTTCAAATATTCTTCCTCTCTGAATCACTACAAAATTGAAGGAAATAATCACAATTCACTACCACATGAAAGACATAGAAGAAACACACATCTCACGTGATAGAGCTACACAAGCTGACTCTACGCCATGGATTGATCGTTTTCCAGTTAATAGCATGCTTTGATCACCTTTTATAGCACAACCCACAACAACACTCATTGATGAGCCTCGTCATGTACCGTACTATCACCTAAATTTGCACAAAAAACAATTATACAAAATTTTGGACCCGGCAAGAAATTGCTTCTGTCTCGTTCGGACACGGTAGGAAATTGCACGGAAAATGTGTTTGAATTTTACCGTGCACGGTCAAGTCCGTCACTGTCACGTGTTACCACCAATTTTACTGCTCAATGTTCAAGCAGCAAAATTTGACCAACCAAACTCATCGCTCGAGTGAGCGTGAGATACCACATAGTGGAGTCGATCTTAGAAGTTTGAATTTGCCAGGGCAGGTCCTGACCGCGCCCTGTTCGATAATGGTCCAAATTTTTCTCCTGGATCGTTGAAGAAAGCCCAAAAAACATTCTTGATGAAAATCTATCTGAATTGAGGAGGTAATACGGTAACTTCACTTGCTTCATGCATTTTCCATGGATTACACAATCACCACTCTTGTTAGATAGATTGTGTGTAGCGTCACATGTGTTTCCTCCATGTCACAAAGGGATATTCAAGGTGCTTTTAGTGAAGTTTACACACGGATCCTAATCATGGAGCTTGAAGAGGTTTTAAATCTGCGTGACAGATTCTGCACCTGGATCCGGATCCTAGGTTTCAATTCCTAGATCCCAAAATTGTCGTCTTGAAATTTTAGAAGATAAAAGGAATTCAGGATCAACATTGCCAACCTCAAACATGTAGTAGCCTTCTCTCTACGCAATATCCAATAACTGGTGTACATCGCACATGGTTGAATGCTGACATGGCATGCGCTTTGGCCACAACCGCATATCATCGCTGTGATGCAACTATCTGTTCACTCATTTGATGTTTTACTAACCAAATTATTGCTTGACAGTTTAAATGCTGAATAAGCATTGGGATATAAAACAAAGTGTCAGCATGTGTCGGTCACTAAGTTAATGTTCTGCAACAAGAATGGCTATAATTGGTTTTTTACTATTGCATGATAGTATCTTGGCACCGGACCTTTACAAAGCTGAGGCTTGACACCAAGAATTCTATGTCGCACAACTACCAGACGAGACAACCATTCTTTGTATGACAGACTTGAAAGATTTGAAGTGGATGTTTAATATCGCCTTGTTCAAAAGTGAGATGCACATATTGAACGTTCGAATTCAAATGAGTGACACACATCTTACACAAAAGACACGACTGGGACTCTTGTCAGGTTTTCTAAGTCCCCCTCAAAAGGATTCGGTCCCGGGCCCAGGGATATACACCAGATCCAAGTTCTAGGTTCGGATCCTTGGATTTGGATCTGGGTCCAGATTCTTGGGTGGTTCCCACACATCTCATTATCCGTGTGAGGCCATGCGTTCAGTACGTAAGTTCAAGTTGGTCGATAGTACCACGTCATGCATGACGAGACATCACTTGAATATCTGCGGTAGATGGATTTGTCCTTTCCCCCACAGGTTCACCCTTGCTAGCTTGATACAATAACATTGACAATGCATAACAAATACAAGCTTACATATAGATAGATATGTGTTTTTCAATTTGGATGTTTTCCAACATGAAAAACAAATCAAGTATGATGCAGATTTTATCTGAAGCATAGTGCGTGAAATTGTGTGAAGGTGTTGTTGAAGTGAACTTGTTGAACATACTCCTTGAGGAATAGGAGCGTAGTTACTACTTTCTATCTTTACAATGACTTCTCTACCTCTTGTCGTACCATGGCTAGAAAATGTCATGCTGTATCCATGTAAAATATATTGGCATGAAACACCACTTGGTTAGGTAAGTAGTAGAATGGTGCGTCATGCAAGTGCACGGAGTGGGATGGCCACATCATTTGGTTGTCTTCCTTACAAAGGTAAACTCATGTTCAGATATTTTCTCCAGAGTTTACCAACTTGGTTGTGTGCGTGTGATACATGTGGCCAAGGTTACATGATAAGTATCTGTACCTACATTGTTTCCTCTGTGTGTGGGAGTGCATGTCATGTAGACTCGGTGGGTCGGGACTCAATTTTGAGTAATGTGGTAGCACTAAGCATGGATGAGTTGTTTGCTTTAGGGCTCTAGGCTCACAAGAATCCCATGCATCTCCTCAATGTTCCACCTGTGTTCCACCTCCTTTAACAAAAACGAGGATTTTGCCTGATATACTTGGAACACCCTCTTAGCTTCAGTTGCCTGGAAACGACCCTATCTTTTCATGTCCAGTGACCCATGCAGGTCTATATGGATAGCGTCCTTGTCATAGGCTATTGTGAGGATATGGTACTATTCACAGTTTAGGAGAACTAAGAAAGAAAACATTCTCAATTATGAGAGGCCATCAATGTGGTTAGTTTGAGACCTCACATGTCATGATATGTGATTTCATGGATTACATCTCCCCTGTCCTTCACGCTTTTGAACTTGGGTGTATGTACATGATGCCAAGGATTGGCTTTCCATAACTAACATAGTCCTTGACCAATATTGAACTGTACTACCAGGGAATCCCAGGCCAGCAGGCATCTTGTCGGGTTGAGGTGCTTGAGGGAAATCCCATCAATCCTTTTTGCTACTCTATAGCACATCAGTCCATCCTCTGGATGAAAAAGGAAGTGTTTATGGTTCCAAGATGACCTTTGCTTATGCAGATGAAATCAGCGACTGCGGATGTTTGAGGAATTTGAGTGGGAGGGAGGAGGGAGGGTGGGTGACCTAGGTTTGGAGGTGGAAAAGGGGATTTGACTGTTTTTACTAGGGGATAAGAGGGTATTTACTCTGTTGTTGTGGATGTAAAGAAGGTGGTGGGTGAGTTGGTGATTTTGGGTGTTTCAACTAGATCCAAGAAATTCAAATGCTAACCACTGGTAGTAACAATGGTAGAGGTAATGGACACTCTTAAACACATTCTAATCCTCTAAGAACCTTATATTGCCTTCTAGATGCTAAGGGACTATAAGGGTCATTGACTTAGCGTCATCGCATATCTCATACCCCCTTCAACTTGTTGGCATGCATATTTTGATCTTTTAAACGAGGAGATTATCTAGCACTGAAAATGCTTGTGGGGGTGGAAGAGAAGAAGTGAGAGGAAATTTATCACCTTGGTTTTCTTGTGCTCACCTAAATCCAAAACCATGTTCCCATCCAACACTTAGAGCTTTTCCTTATGTGTGCATGAATGACCTCCACCATCTTTTAATTCAGTAACTCCATCAAGGTCTAGCAAGACATTGCTCCACTCATCAACCACATATAGGGTCAAGCGGCACGGAGTGGGAAGAACTAGAGAGGCATGGTATTGGGGAGATGGCATGACTTGAGGGGGAAGTCCAAGAGGTTGTCAGATGGAGGCAAGAAACATAGTCCGGCCATTTGACCCAGGACATGGAAACCTAATAGTAGATCTCCCATCAGGTGTTTTTTAACCTGCTCTCGTCATTAAAGTATGGAACACTGGAGAGGCTGGATTATTGGTCTCACTATCACTGAATGCACTGTCTTTGCTAGCTCACGCAGAATTTGATGGATTGGCCAGAGGTTCAGCATAAGATAGCCACAGTGTATTGATTCATTGCATATCCACACTCTATCAATAAGAACTTCTACTTTATGCTTGAAAACTAAAAACATGCATGTTGGCTCTCCTTTAGGTATTCTCATAGAGCATGCTGATTACATTTCAATGCGTCTCTTAGCTCCAGCAAAGCCATTTCTCTCTCACACAGTCATCAGCATCTGCTACACTACCAATAGGATTGGTGCCCATGATACGCTCATACAATGTTTAGTGCCAATTTTTAGTGTGTTTATACTGGAGACAGAGGTGGTGGAAGACAAGCTGGCATTGGAGGATAGCGGCCTGACATGACGTATCCATGGGTGAGACACATGTTGGCCATAGAAATCATCAATGCACAAGTGTAGGCTCCGAGTGCCAGGACGACAGTACAAAGGAAGCATAAGAAACACATGAGGTGGCAAGAACAAGCAATAGAAACATATAAAAAGTTTACATGTAATGCAATTGAGACAATTTGATACTTCTTGCCAGCGATTTAAAGTAATGCGGACCCCTGCACCAAGATGTATTTACTTCTCATTCAATGTTGTTGGCCATCCACCCCTACCTCCTTCCAATGTTGGCATTTTTCTCACATTGTCTCCCTATTCTCCTCCCCCATTGCAAATGGAAATGTATTCAATTTTGTGCTGTCCATAGGATCAAGAAATCTCATAATACGCATGATTTCCAAGTTGTTGATTGCACCTTGGTTGGTGAAACATTCAGTTTCACTTGCAGACCCCGCCTTTGTGATTTCATCTATCACTTGCACGTACAAGTGTTTCCTTATGCTTACATCATTTTCTTTTTGACTGTGGTGTGTAGCTTTTGTTTGGGGTCGACTAGCTATGATATCCACGGAATGAAAGGAATGACCCTGTGACATCCACCGGCGGATTTAAAAAGCCTCCTATATCCAGCACTTTGTGTGGGCGGATCGCACACAAAACATAATACTTGGAAACAGAAAACTCTAGACCTTAACAGTGGACTTGTAGGTGAGTAAAAATTAGGGTCATTTCTTTATTGCAATTGAGCGATGACCCATCTGTTTTCATTCTTCCACGGCACACAAACCCCTCCTGATTTCTATGCAAACCCTATCCTAAATAGAATTTAGGATTGAGGGGTTTGTTTGTGTAGGCACCTGCTGGGCCATGCAGTAGTAGGGTCAAGCAGGTATTATTTCATTGCATGTAGTTTCTTGCACTACCCACGCAAGCCCCACACATATCCCATCCCTCGAACAATCAAGAATACCTCAAACAGGGATTTGCAATTGTTCTACTAAAATGATTGCACCAGCACTCTGACACTGCATGCAGTGTCAACACTTTGTTTGTGCATTTGCTTTGGATGTAGCATTGCTTTTCCATGACCAGTGGGTGCATCTTTATATACGATATGGTGTTTTGGATATGGGGTTCACTTCTGTGGTCCCTTGACATGGCGGGCTTTTCGGTTGATTCCGTGTATGTATGGTCACCCTGATTTCCCTTTTTGTACTGATATGGTCAACAAGTTTTGAGCTCTTTTGGTTTCATGCACATCACGTGATTGCATTTGTTAAGAAGGACAAAAGAAAAAAAACTGCTCAACCATGAGTTTCAACCACGTTGGAACAAAGTATTTTCAACCAAAAAACAATTATTCAGGAAACAATCAATGTGTATGACTCAAGATATGATCAATATCCATAACCATACCTATGGTTAAGAGAGAGGAAAAGACCTCTACCAAGATGAACTAGCAAAAAAAAGTTGAGAAGACAAACAAAGAATTGACAAAAGCTGTAATTAACTACTAAAAATAATTATGTTCTCTACAGGTATGAGTGAAGCCTCGCTCAAGAGTAGCAGAATAGACTGCCATAAAGAGCATTCAGCCAGAACACCACCAAGACCTCTAAGTTAATGTGTGGAAGGTTTTTCAATTAAGCTCCAGTGTAGAGCCATAAAGTGAAATTGCAATGAAAAAGCTTCCTTTCAAATTTACACATAGAGGTATTATGAAAACTGTATGATCAATAGCTTTCACTCAATCCTTGAAAAAGATCTATCACACAACTGTGATCCTGAGCTTTTCTTAACCTGATGGAGATGCAGCCAAAGGTACCAGACAATCTCTTGATATTGGACGATTTTATAGTGGTTGGACCCACTTACGATAGTGTCACATGTAGATGTGTTTTTGTCACTCCGGTAGGATATCAACAACAAACATGGCTTTTTAGCAGCTTTAATCTAAAAAAGAACCTGGCCTTGGTTCAAGGCAAATATTGTTCTCTTCGAAGTGAGTTCCATTGATGACCGCCTGTACATTCCGCCCGCCGCTTGGACAATGGGATGCAAAACGTACATTTGTCTCACAATCAAGCATCTTTGTGACACACACTCGTATTGAGGCCTATCCTCTCTTTGGGATCTATTCAATTGTAAAAAGTAGAAAAAAAATCACAGCAATACCCACAATATGTTGGCGTTGGAGGAAATGACGATGTGTAAAGAGTCAGGGGTGAGATCGTAGGGATAGAAAATACCGTGGTACTAAAGGATGGAGAACCTTACATAACATGCTAGAGTTATGAGGCAGCACACATTCTCATAATGGGCGTCAACATCCCCAACATATGGGGCCCCAATGACAATGATGACCTGATAGCCTCTAGGGTAAGAGCTCCAAAAGTGGGGACAGTTAGGAAGAAGCTTTTAAAGTACAAAAAGCTGTAGTTGTAGGTAAACAGTGACCATACATGCTTCATCATCCTTCCCTTTGAGACCTTTGAACATCACTCACGTGTGCAAAATTCTATTCATCCCGTCAAAACACAACTGTGTAGTATCCAGCACCAGGAGGTTTAGGCCTCCGCTGCCACCCCATTTCAGGCGTTGGTCTTGCATTGTCCAAGTGTTGTTTTCCTTCATACCTAGGCAAATCAACTTTATGCTGACCATTGGATGACTGAGCCAGGATTTTCATTGTACCGGTTCCACCTTATCTGAAAACCTCTCTCACAAAAATGATATGTGTGGGTGCAAAGCAGTCAATGGTTTTCCTTGCTTGTTTATGTGGATCGCAGACTCCCTTTTGCGTGTGGCTCCTTCCTTTAAAATCATGTGTGTACTTTTCTATCTTGTACCCTTCTCTCTTCCAAATACATGCGCTTGTACCACCAACACTATTTTCAAGCAGAATTTCACTCAAACGTTCACCTCTACGGCTGAGAGTGGTTGGTAAAACTGCGATCATTTTTTTTTTGGTAATTGAAGAGAAGTTGGTTGAATCAACAATTTACATCATTCAAACTGCGATGAAATCAGGGAATGAGAATTCAATCAAACTACATTCAAGATCTGTCAATCAAGCAACAGTAGAGAGCTATTCATCAAGGGATACCATAAATCATTCTAATAGGTGGCAGGGATCCAAACGCATGCTATAGGAAGGACCCCGGTACCGTGGTGACTTTGCCACCTGAAAGTGCTGGAGAAGGAGACGTAAATGCCATAGGGCATTGCAACGTTCTAACAGGAAAGAAAGTGAAAAGTTTTCTCAAAAATGGGCATCCTAAAGAAGAGTGTTTCTAAGAAGCAAGCGGAGAAGCATCCAGTGGGAGGGACAGTGACTCTTCCTTCTGTGGCAGTGGTAGTGTGAGTATTTCCTTCTTCTCCAAACCAGACCAATGCAGAAGGCACTTTTGGCTTGCACTAGAGGGATGGAGGTGGGACGTTTGCCTTACCACAATCTTTTGCTGGGCCCTATACACTGGCTGCCTCCAACCGACTGCCCATAATGCTCCCATGCAAAAACATTTGGCTAGTGGCCTTGGCGAAGCGAACATGGAGGTGCACCCAAAATATATGCACAGATCCATCACCCAGTTTTTGCTTCTTAGTGGTCTTGGCTTGCAAGGACACTATGCATCACATTGTAGTGACTTTCCAATAGGTGATTGGTGTGTTTGTTTGGAAAGGTTGTATTTGATATACAGTCTCCACTGCCTCGTAGTAGTATTCTTCATGGATTATGATCCCCGTCAAAACTCATAGCGAAGAGAATTCTCTTCATCGCGAGGCCACCTGGAAGTCATTACAAACCTGCGGCACCTCGTCATTTTCCTCATCCATTTTTGTGCCACAACCTCCAACCTCTTCTAGTAGAAAGGCTTGACCAAAACCCATCACCTCCGGCTACGGGATGCACCAAGGCAATTAAACCAGCCCACTTATCTACTCCCTGGCATAGCAGGCATCAAATGAGGTGGCACAGGTGGAGATTCTGGGGGTGGGTTTGTTTTGAATACCCCAATCATGCAAATCTGCTAGAGCTGATGAAATGGATGGAGAGACTCTTGGGGCATTGTATGGGGCCCTCGAGGAGATGGGCTGTGGTTTCCATGGGAACATGCCGGTCACTTATGTTGGGAGGACGGCATGACAGACTGAGGGTTGTGTACTATGTGCATGTAAAAGGATGCAAAAGGAAGAGGGATCAGTAATTTTGGGGTTGTAATCTATCTTGGAGTAGTTATTGAAGAGAGTGATGGAAGCAACTATGATGCAGGTGGTGAGATGTTTTAAGTGCATCAGTACTGTCCAATATCCACATGCCACCTTTTTGCATGAGTTTGATGCTCGTGGCATAGTTTCCCCACTGTCCTCAACCCAGCCTTGACATTGTGACAGGCCTAACTCATTAATACTGATTAGAAGTTGGCACGGTGATAGCATTGGTTCATGGTTGGAAAATGACAAGGAGGAGAAGGAGAAAAATAATCAAGAAATGATGGCATTTGGCTCACCCTTGATGCCAGGACCATCTCTATATCTGCCTAGGGGGACTGGGTCTAAAGTCGATGAAGGAAGCACCTTTTCAGCTGAGTCCACACCTGGTACGCCATTATGATCCTCCACTAACAGGTTCAAGGTGTGGGAGAAGAGGACCTTCAAATAGTGAGTGTGGTGGTTGGATGTGCTAGAACAGTGATCTGTCTAAAAGGGAGTGGAGCAGCAGGAGGCACAAGGAGAGATATCCACCGTGGACTATACAAGGTGGCCACAGGGTGGGGAGTGACTAGGAGAGGGGGGTTAAAGACGATGCAATGGTAGGTAGAGACAAAAGGGGCCAGTTATTGTCCTTCCTCCAGTGCCAAGCTGAGGCAACAGCTCAATAACTATAAGAGATCCTAGATGACCCCCCTTCACTTGATGACGATACACAAAGTGGACTGAAAGGGCTCTTCCACCATATCACATCTGCCCTATATACCTTCCTCTTTTGGATTTGCTTCAGCAACATAACATCATCCATCTTGAATCCAATGAAACCTGCCCTCAGCTACATCACCTGGCCACAGCGTAGGACAACAGCTATGGGAGAAAACTCATCTTCCATCTAAGTTGAGTCAACTTTACTTCAGTCTAATACACCAGCAAGTAGCTCACTATTTAACCCTTGGAATTCCTAGATTACCATTGCCATCTATCCTCCTATGCAAGATGCATCATGTGTTCTGTTGCCAAAAGGGGGATTACCTCACAAGCACCCGTAGTGTGTTCCTGGTTGAGCTCACAAGGACCTGCAGAAAGTCGAGATTAGAGATATTGTTGTGGAGGATGATGTGGTATTGTAGACCAGGCGGTGGGATGTCACATGTTATGAGCCAATATTAAACCGCATGCTCATCCTAGATAGTAATAATGCAAATCTACCATTGTGAAGATGAAGGCCAGGGCAATAGTGGTGGGAAAGGGGCAATGTGGAAGGAGCTGACATTATGTAAGTGGCAACAACAAGGCAATGGTGACCACATCTTCTTCCTCTTACCGCAATCCAAAATTCT
The DNA here is from genome assembly GCA_023375785.1 of Penium margaritaceum. NCBI lineage: Eukaryota > Viridiplantae > Streptophyta > Zygnematophyceae > Desmidiales > Peniaceae > Penium > Penium margaritaceum. Next base: position 71,608 of record SZWC01007715.1, on the reverse strand, counting down.
GGATACTTCTCCTCGGAGCCCAGAACCATAATTGACACTTGTAATTTGATTCATGTGCACTACATCTAGGGACACAATGGCTATAAGTTTTTGTCTGACGCTCTTCATATGTTTTTTTATCATGTTTTTGTTGCCCTCCTCTGACTCAAGGCCTAGAGGTTGTGCCCCTATTCTTTTTGCAAGAGCAGGTGACAAGGTTACCCCCTTTCCTCATCTTGCACGAAGTCACAGGGAACCCAGAAAAGAGAAAGAAAGGGAGATGTAAAGGAGGGGGAAAAGCTTTTTGGGGGAAGGCCAGCAAGGTTTCGAACATGCTGATATCAGAATCTTTTCTATTGATGTCACCATGCCTTTGCTAAAATTAGCAAAGGGAGTGCTGACAAGATCACTACCGTTGCTAAAACATCAGCCAGGATGTCCTTTTTTTTTCTTCGGTGTTTCAAACCCTTGAGAAACATTGATCATTCTTTTCTTCAACCACTTTGGTGATCCGTTCCACACTGACCGGCATCCATGGCGCCAGGCCATGGTAAGGGAAGGGAGCTAGCAGATTCCTCGTCCTTGTCTCATGAAATCAGCCCATGATCCAATTGATGGAATCCGCCATGCACAGGTTGAGCTCAGTCCACAACAGAATCGGTAGACCAATTACAGAGCTGTGTGGCCTCATACGAGGATACCCAACAGACTCCTTGAAGATGCCAGGTATTGCTATAGGAGGTACACCATTGGCTGCCGCACCCACCTCCACCGGAGCCTGAGATTGTCCTTCCGAAAGAGTGAAGGCTGAAGAACTTTGATACTCCACCACCCCGCTATGATAGCGACACAGGCTTTGATTGCTGGGAGGTCCTTTTCTAGGCGTGGACATTTATTGAGGGTATCTGGCCATACTATCACAGCTAGTACCAGATCACTGATGATCATCAGGTCCTCAGAATGGATCCTTGCAGGGACGAAGAGTTCGCCTTGATTTTTGTGTTGCACGGTCTCATGCAACTAGAGCAGGGTGTCTCCGTGAGTTCCACTCCCTCTGTTAGGGAGATTTAGAGTCTCTAGCTACTTAGTGGTGGCATGCAATATGGATCTGAATCCGCCTTGGGACTGGCAGCGGATAATAATCGTGGATACTCGATACACCATCATGATTGGGGTGCATCTAGAGCACTGTTTGCATTTCTCATGCTTTAGCCATGTCACACTATTCAAGCTGCTGGTTTCTCCAAAAGCTTGTCTTGGACTCAGTGTTGCTTTGTTCAAGTGACATCGACGTGAAAGGCAGCCCGCACATGTTCGGATGGCCGGCTTGTTGCAACTCTTACCGGATCTCCTCTGACAATTCTGTTCCAGCTCTCCAACCATGTCTTCACTAATCCATCCTCCTCTCCTTCTACCCCAACTTGCTTGGCTTAGAGCGTTGCAGTGGCCATGCAAGAAAAAAGAGAAAAGGAAATATAGAAAAAGGGAAACAGAAGTTTAGTGTTCGTCTAGGATATCTTTGTGATCATGATTATGAAAACCCAGTTTCGGAGGCAATAGCAGAGGCTTTTAAGGCATGTCGTGTTTGTGCTCGCGCCTCCGAAATCCTTTTTGGATAGTTAATGCTTTGAAGCATGTTTATAAGATTAAACATTATCTACAATGCTATCCTTTGTTAACTCATAAACATACAGTCTATTTGCGGTGGATGAAAACATATTACATGTTCAAGCAAAGATAACATCTTAATGAAAAAGGGTTGCAAAGAACACGCCAATTGTGTACTCATTTACAAAAAGGCGGCTTGTAAATGGCCTTTGGCCACCTAAAATTGCCGCACTGACTCCGCAAAGCGGGCGCTTTGCTCGCACCTTGCTTTAGAAATGGGGCAGTCAGCGATAAGACGGTTGGCGCCAAAGGCGCCTGCCAACGGCCTTTTCCTGCTACGCAGGGCGTCTTTAGGAGCCTTTTTGCAACCACAAGCCACCTAAGACCGCGAGCACCGGGCGTGCGAGCGGCTCCTACTGTTGCTTTAGCTACCTTCAACACAACAGGAGAGCACTGGCACTTGACATGTTGTGCACTGCTACAGCTATGCAGGTGCTCACCACTACCTAGAATGTCGGCAGGCCGTTGACTGGAGCAGGTCACATGTGGCCTTCAAGTGGTGCACACACCACAAACACATTCCTGTACCACGCAGGCAGGTCACGCCAGGGCTACGAAAGCATCAGAGACATCCACTTCCATTGTCAGGAGCAATGACCAAGACCACCGGGATCGCACAATCTTGGAGCTTTGTCAACTACTAGTGCTTTGCACTGAGGACAGTGGGAGTGTGGAGTGGAGTGGAGTGGTTCACAATGGAGTGGTTCAAAAACACCATTTCTCATTTTGTTTATTGCTCATGGTGATGCTTGTGGCGGAGCTTTGTCAGCTTGTGATGAGGATGGAATCGACATCACAACTTTGCTTGACGAGTCATAGATTTGTGTTGTTTTTTTCATTCTTCTCAATTATCTACTAAATTTCCACCAGAGATGGAGTGCTCTGTGGCCTGTTTTTTAGTGTCAAGAACAGGTCATGAGGTGAGTGGTACCTGGATCATCGATTCGAGTGCCACATATGACATGAGTTGCCGTCTCGGTGACTTCGTGGTACTCGGTCTCGTTTGATCTGTTTGGTCGAGTCCTTGCTTGTCCATGGTGTTAGGATTGTGAGGTTAGATTCTCCGTCTGGCACGTTGTACATTCCTAATGTTGTTTTTATCCCTACTCTTAAGCACAGCCTGCTCCTATTTTTGCATACACGGGAATGGTTCTTTCTGTTGAGCAACTTTTTTTTTTTTTTATCAAGGTGACTTCTTGTAACACTCATGCAATGTGTTCTATGTCTTCGCTGTGGAAAATTGGAGTCCTGTACCTTGTTTCCGTGTAACTTCTTCTCCCTTTTGTCCTTTTCTATGCATGTTTTTGTCAGTGGTACTTTCTTACATGAGCACCCGCATTTGTTGTGGTTTCAACAAATGTAGGTGCAACATGTGAGCTCGGTTACTATATCAAAGCTCATTCAAACACAACCAGCCCTTGGTATTTACTCAACTTCTATCAAGAAGCCGCCCAATACCAATCTCCTCTTTTCCTCTTGAAGTAACATTCATGACCAACGTTATCATAACACCACTTCGTGGACGTTGCGTTCATTGGAGATGGTCCACTTGGACCTTCTCGGTCCCCTCCAAGTCGAGTCCCTCCCAGATTGGGGTTGATATTTTCCCACCATGTCTGATAACTTTGTCCACGTGTGACAGTCTACAGGCTCTACCACGAGAGTGATATCATCCATGTCGTCCATCTATGTCTTGTTATGGCTGAGCACTAGTCAAGTCACACACTCCACACGTTCCGATCAGATGGTGGTAGTGAGTTCCTAGATAAGATGGATGATTTTTCTGTTGACCACGGAGACTTTCACCAACTCTCTGTCCCTGCTACTCCCTAACAGAATGATGATTATGAGCATTAGAATACACTGTGGAGGATGCGGTCTGTGCCATGCGGTTTGCATGTGGTCTCCACGCCTATGAGGATTTCCGTGCATGACGTGGGTCTAGATTTCCCTCACGCACAATCCCTTGCTGGACTATGTGGTTCATCCATCGTATTGAAGATTGAATCGCACGTGTCTAGTTCTTTCTTGGTTGTACCTTGTACATCAAGTACCAACAGTGGTCTCACCATGGGGTCACGTGCTTAGCTTTCTAGAAACTCCTTCAGGACAAAGGCTTGATGGTTTTGGGACCCCCGTGGTCATCGCATTGGCGAGTTTTGTGACACCCTCTTCATCTATGACCTCACGTACAATGATCTCTTCAGCATTCCATCACTAGCTGCTAATCACGTCCCAACATATGCGGCTTCCCAAAGGATGTAGGAGTCTGAGCATGTGGATGGGTTTGTCTACGCTTCCTAACCGACTATCGGGTCTCTGGCCGATGATGACCCAGCCATCATGGCCATCGGTTGTGTTGGAAATTGGTCGCTCAATTTACAGTTCATCGGAAGATTTCTTAAAATTCTAGTAAGCCTGGAAAAGCCATTCCAGCAGCATTTTGCGTCTTGAAAAATCTGTGTTCAAGTCTCCAGACAAGGAAGTACCCTCCTAGGTGACCTAGATCCCTTGACCCCTTTCATAAGGGACTTTTTACCTCCTCAAGGCCCTCTTTGATACGTCAATAAAGAGCTACAGCAGAAATCCATCTTCAAGTGTACCTCTTCACAGGGAGGTACATCCCTTCATTAGGAAAAGGGTACTAGCCTATTTGCTTACAGCATCAGCCTCAAGACCATAGAATATTAAAGAATCCCACTTCTATTAGCTCATTAACAACTACTTGATCTACATCCATCCAGGCTCCAATGCTTGGAGTTGTTCCACATTCAAATTTAGGCTTCTATTCCAGGAGCTAGCTTCTTCAGCTTCTCTACTTTATGAAAAAGGTCCCGTCTTCGTCAATACAGTGAAGTCGAATATGGAGAGCCCGAGCTAAGGCTAGAGCCTTTCTCATGGTTAAGTGCAGAAGTTGGTCAAGGGTACCGTCTAGTGAAGTTTGTTACAATCGCTGTTCAACTTTGAGTGTGTATTGCTAGCAACGTGCTTTTGCACTGAGCGTCAAATCCAAGTTATCCAGATTCAATTGAATACTCCACTGTGCAGTAGACAGACAAGGAGGTGGAAGCACGTCTGTCTACTTCTAATCCTACTAGACTAGCTGGCCCCTGCTTGTCTAGAATACAGTGCAGGTTTTAGCTCATGTCCCAATCAAATTCCAACATGGTATCAGAGCACAATTGGAGCATCCTGATTTCAATGTAAGGAGGTATTCACACTGACGTGAAATTCTTCCAACTGCAATTCCAGATTGAGGAAGAATTCATTGGATCCCCTCCGTCATCTACAGCACCAACAATTGGTTGAAGTGCCCACCTAGACAATCGACCTGATCCTTCAGTTGCATTTGCTAGCTTTTTGCAACCCATGCAGTCAAGCATGGATTCAAAAATCATGCAAGCACAGATACTTGGTCTCCAAGTTCAAATGCAGGCAGTAGAAGCTGAGAAAGCTCACCTATAGGCTCTCGTCAATGCCATGCAGAATCAGAACCAGGTACTTCCTTTTGAAAAGGATCAAGCCATGGCATCAGCAAGTGATGCACAAGAAGCTGCATGGAGAACAATTGAAGCAGCACAACAAACCTCTCAACAAGCAGCAGTGCATGTTGAAGAATCTACACGAATTGCTCAATAAGGTGTTGAGCAAGAAAATGAATTTAATCGCCTACAACTTGCAAAACAAGTATGTCTATAACTTGAAGAAATCAATAAACATATACAACAAGATGCAGGTGTAGCAATTGCAACCACAAGAGCCTCTGGAAACTTTAAATTTGATCAAGAAAAAGGCCCAAGCGTACAAGAACTATGAAGAAACTATTGTTCAGACACACCTTGAAGATGCGGCAAGAATCATAGCAGCAGATCAAAGGGATTACCTTGTAAACCAAGCGGCTATCAACGCCCTTCATGAAACAACTCCAACTCATACAAAGGCAGCCGGAACAACCATTTAAGCGCCTTTCTTGCCAACTTTGACACGTATGCAACATATGCACAAATCTCCAAAAGTCGGCCATCGATCTTCACCAGCAAATCATGTAATGTAACCAAATCCTATGGATTTCATCCCTTCTATGAAGCTCTCTCCAAAACATGCTCCAACAGCGGACTCATTCCTACAGCAGACCTCGAAGTTACCTTTTGATCCACCTGACTATGTGGTTTCTCCTGTATAAACAATAGTTAAAATTGAGCACATGGAGAAGTTTGTCGGTACCAACGTCTTGAATTGGCTCTTCAACTACAAAGCCTTTGCGTACATCTATGATTTGTGGGGTTTCTACATCGGGTCAGTTCAGCAACCTGATCCCAAAACCAATACACACGCTGCAGCTATCTTTGGAGACTATCAATATGCAACATCCAGTAGTCTTACACAATGTGTGGTTCCAAGAATTCAACACTCTCTATGCATGTATGAAGACCGTCCAGATGCTGCACATCAAGCATGGTGTTACTTGATTCGTACGTATCAACCAACAAACTCGGCCAATGAGGCATATCTTGTAGCCGAGCACTCAAATATCTCCCTAGGAAACTTCAATTCCATTGAGGACTACATCAACAAAGTAGAAGACTAGCGAGACCAGCTTGCTCTTACGGATGCCATTGTATCATAACCTCTCTTCATCATCTACTTACTCAAAGGGTTGAAAGAAGAATGGAGGGAGGTTCGGCGTATCCTACCCTACCAGCTAGCAAGTAGACTCACTAAAGACTTTGTGTGTACTGTGCTCTTGAACGAGCAACGAGATAAAGAGCTTGATATTCAACACCAGCGCCAACAAACGGCATAAGTGGAAAGAATGGGGAATCGTGACCTACCTTCCAGGAATCCAAAACAATCCAAGTAACACTACATTTCATCCTTGAGTACAAACCAACAGCGACAAGGAAATCAGCCACCTATCTGTATGTTTTGCAACAAGACGGGTCATACAGCAAAGATCTATTTCAAGTTTCTCAAAGAACAAATCAGATAGCTGGAGGCAAAAGCAATGACAGCTCAAGTGAACGCACCAAATGATAAGAATAGCAGAAGATTCTAGAACAGCTCACAAAGACATCTTCATCAACTTGATGTTTTCTGTTTTCAGCCTTTACACTTCCTCAATGAACAACAAAAGACCTTGAAAAACTCAAAACATGTGTGGTACCTTGACAGTGGTGCAACACAGCACATGAAAATTAAGACCAGCTACATTCACAATTTTAAGCCATCAACGACAATAGATTTCGTGTTCCTCGGGACCAACGGAAAAACACCGGTGCAAGATAGTGGAGACATCAAAGCCACCTACGCCCAGCACACTATGTATTTTTCGAAAGTTCTCTATGTCCTCCAATTGGCCGCCAGTTTCTTGTCCATGACTCAACTCATGTGACAAGGATTGCGGCTTGGAACTATATCAAATCTCAAAATTATGATTCTCATTGACTCTAGTGAAGTCATTGCAACTGGAGCAGTTCATGCAAACAACCTCATCCAACTCAACTTCAAGCCTTTTGAAAGCCCTTCTGCAACAATGTTTCAACCTCAACAATGATATTGGGCTGCAACGATATCAACTAAGTCCAACATCCAGGGGGAATTAAACTTCAACTCTCTTATGATGACCTTCATTGTTAGAGTTGTACTCATCACCATCATTCTGATCATGTTCCTCTTGAATGTTTTCTCACCAACATGCACCAACGAAATTCACTCTGTCCGGAACAACACTTAGGTCCTCTTGGTGGTGTTTCCCATACACGTCAGCTGTGAAAACTGCAAGTATGAGAGGCCTCACTGCTTTTACACGGACGGAATCAACATTCAGTCACACCTGAAGCAATCTGGACTCCTGGAGCTTAAAAGACAAAATCCATGTCATTTCTCGGAACTCAAAATGCCACATTTCGAGCCCAAACGGTCGCTGAGGGCTCGAAGCTCACTCTCGAATCCCAGTCGGCCAATTGAGCCATTTCGCAAGGCTTGAGCAAGCCTCGTGCGATGGCTTGACAGTCGACATGCCCTTTTGGGCATGTCGACCAGTCGCTCCAAGGAGCGAGACCATGGGGTCATACCTGGTTCCAATCATTGAACAAGTAAGGCCCATGGCGAGCCATGTGCCCGGTTTGGAGTTCGCACAATCACGCGCGATTTATTGTGTGCCAGATATAGATCCGTGCCCTGGTTTTTGCACGAAAAGCAGTTTATGCGACAACTGCACTTTTTGAGGACATCAGTGGGCAATTTTTGAAGTCCAAACTTCAACCACGTGGTTCTCACTCATTTCATCTCCTATTTCAACGAAACAAAAAACAATCCGATTCATTTCATCAGAGCCTTCTTCATGAAATATCAATATTGCAAGGTGGCATCAATGTCAACAACATCCCAACATTTATCCTTCATCCAACATCTTTCTGGGACTCAAACTCCAAAATCCCTCATCAGCAAGGGGTTCACCATTCATTGATCGAGGGGGAGTGTTGGAAATTGATCGTTCAATTTACAGTTCACTGGAAATTTTCTACGGAATCTAGAAAAGCCATTCCAACAACACTTCACGTCTTAGAATGTCCACGTTCAAGTCTCAAGGCAAGGGAGCACCCTCCTAGGTGACCTAGACCCCTAGACCCCTTCCAAAGGGTGCCTTTTACCTCCTCAAGGTCCTCATAGATACATCAATGAAGAGGTACAACAGAAAGCCATCTCCAAGTGTACCTCTTGAATGGGTGGTACATCCATTCATTAACGAAAGGATACAAAACTATTTTCTTACATCATCAGCCTAAAGACTATGGACTACTTAAGAAGGCCAATTCTATTAGCTCATTAACTTGATCTACTACTTGATCTACTTCCAGCCAAGCTCCAACGCTTGGAGTTGATCCACATTCAAAGTTCAGCTTCTACTTTAGGAGTTAGCTTCTACAGCTCCTCTACTTCATAAAAGAGGTCCCGTCTACAACAATACAGTGAAGCCAAAGATAGAGATCCGGAACTAAGGCCAAAGCTTTTCCTATGGCGAAGTACAGATGTTGGTCAAGGGTGCCATCTCGTGAAGTTTGCTACGGTCGCTGTTCAGCTTTGAGTGTGTCTTGATTACAACATGCTTTTCCACTGAACATAAAATCCACGTTATCCTGATTCAATTAAATCTGCCATTGCGCAATAGACAGAAAAGAAGTTGGAAGCACGTCTTTCTACGTCAAATCCTAATCCTAATCCTAAACTAGCAGACCCCTGCTTGTCTAAAATCTGGTGCAGATTTTAACCCATGCCTTGATCAAATTCCAACAGGTTGAGTATCCTTGTTGACTCCTCTATGCATTCTTGAGCATGTACCAACCTCCATGGGTATCCTTCCACCTGTCCCTGTCTTGGTCTCCATCGGCATACCTGTTCACGTGCCAATGCGAGTCCCAACCGACTCACTTAGTTGTGTTCGTACACTAACCCCTTCTCCTATACCTACAAAAACTGTTACGTCGATCTCCCTACCTTACCCACATGTAGCTTGAGGGCCGGTTCGGCCCTCCCTCCTCGCAGAAGCAAGGGGTGGTTGCGCACCACCCCTCGTGTCAGCGAGGGCTGGCCGGCGGCCAGCACTTTGCTGGCCGTCGGCCAGCTCGCTGCCGGCCGGCTAGACGGCCAGCGGCCGGCCAAGCGACCGGCCGGCCAGCCGCCAGCCGCCGATCGCGGCCTCAGCCCGATCGGCAGCTGAGAGGCCATGAGGGCCTCGACGGTGAGGCCTCATGGCCTCGTGCCCTCGCAAGCGAGGACGAGGGATAGGGGGAGCGAGGGTGAGGTCGAGAGAGCTAGCGCAAAATCGCCAGCGTGCCTCGCACGTGACAATTTCGCACCAGAACGGCAAAACGTAAATCGAAGTTCATTCGCGACAAATTTTGACATAATATAGATGAAATAACTTGTGTGAACACACGAGTTTGAGGTAAAAACCCCCGATTTGAGTCCCAAAACCAGGGGTTTGGTTGGAAACGAAAATGGGCCTCCACAGCTCAAGATATTCTAGTCTCCCTGCTCTGGGTCGTTGATGACGATCGCCCCTCAGTCCTGCAAAGGGGGTGAACCCCTGACGCAGACTGAAAACGCCATTTGGCAAACTCTGACGATGATTTCAGAGCAGGAGCTCGAGACTCACCCCGTTATAGTGGTTCTTAGAGCAAAACGACCCTCGCGACCAAGGGTTTGACGGAAACGGCGGCTACAACACATATAAAACGTCACCGGTAGCTACAAGCAACAACAGAAATGCCAGAAGGGACTACGGCATCTACACGTCACGGATTGAAGCACTGTAAAGGGCGTTAGAGAGTTTGAAAAGATATCTACTTGGTGAATACTCTTCCTTCCAGCCTCTCCCCAGCTCCAGAGGGCTAGGAGGATTTCTGTGGCACGGGGTGGGGACCTTCTACCCTCAGAACCCACAAAATCCTCCCCATTTTCAAGGCTCCTTCAAAACTCCTTCATCCAACAATTGGGTCAGCACCTCTTCCCAAGCTTAGGGACTCTCACGGCCTAAGAGCACCCAAAAAAAAAGGAAAGTGACACCTTGAAGACTTTTGGCGGCTCGCCAACGCCATCGGCACAAGGGTGACGCCGCTTAAGAACGCAAGAGGCGTCAAAGAGCGTGAAGAGAAGATCAAGGAAGACAAGAAGAGAAGAGGACGACAAGAAGTAGAAGAAAGAGTGGAAGGCTTGGTAGGAATTGTTAGAATTCTCCTTGTCACTCTTTGCTCTTGTTTTGTGAGCGGCACTCACATCCCTCCTCATTCTATTTTCTCGTTGTTTTTCTATCTTCCTAGGTACTAGTTCTTGCCACTCGCCGTGAGTCACAGCTTAGGAAGTCTAGTTCCAAAAACCACGACCTTGTGCCAACGTGGCGGCCTAGGAACATAGAAAACTAATTTATAACTGCATCACCGATCGTGAGAGCAAGGGGTTTGTGGGAGGCAATTCCTCCTGAACGTTGTGGGGTGATCCTCACAACAGTCTTCATGTGCTAGTTGCACGGGCGACGAGATGGCAAGTGCCGGACCGTCCAAGACCAACAAGGGCAAGGTGGTGACGGCCGTGCCACGAGCTCTTGACGGACTCCAAATTTTGGGAGCCGCCGCCGCGAGCACGGTTGCCAACCCAAAGGCAACTGTACCATCAAGGGCAACCGTACCGCTGAAGGCAACCGACGCCAACCCCGACGATACTGAGAAGCGTGCGGAGGCCGAAAAGGTGCCCGACAAGCACCTCGACGTGCACGTGGGTGACCCCCACACGACGGACGATGCAATGGAGGAGGATCTCCCGGGGGGAGACCCCGACGAAGAGCACGACGCTGACGATGGCGAAGGCGACGAGGATCGGGACCATCGCCATTGTCGTGCGACAAACTCGAGCTGATTTCTCGAGAAGGGCAAGACACCCGCCGCATCACCTAAAACTACTGGCGGCAGCGAGACTACCGAGAGGAGCAAGGGCGCTAAAAGCAACCACACGGGAAGTTCCAGCGAGAATGAGCCGGACGACGTCGCCGCGAAGGCAATTTGCGATGACCGTCGTAGGCTCCTAGAGTTTGCTGCTGAGGCTACAAGCCGACTCAAGATCACCAACGATGGTGGAGATACGGCACCACTTGGAGGAATGGGGGCGGATCCTCCTTCCTACGATGTGGTCGCAATGGGACAACACAGCACCCACTCAAGCATCGTCGCCGACGATAGTCTCCTCTGAAAGGTGGGACTCCTTGGAGGCGTGTACGCGAACCGTACCCTCTTGCACTGGGTAAGGGTACATGGACAACGCGAGGCCCTGGAGGCTATCGCCGATGCTCTGACGATATCACAGCTCAAGTTCACATTCGCCAACCTACTAGTCCACGTTGGGCAGAGCATCACGAACCTTGACCGTGATCGCCGGCTGCAGCGCCTGGCCGCCCATGAGGCAAGCCACCAATGCAACGACCTAGACAAGGCGTTGTAGAATGTGACCTAGGTGCGGACGCAGCAGCAAGCACAACGTACCGCTGTTGCGGATGCCACTTCCGGTGGCAACGATGACTTGCCTACCTCGATGACTTCAGGGTCGGTCATGAACACGTCCTTCCTCCACAGTGTGGAGATCTTCCAGAAGGGCGTGAAGCTGACCGACTGGCTGAACCACATGGAGCACGTTCTACGTGTCCACAAGGCTCCACTCAGCCAGTGGGGTGACCTTACCACGATGTTATTTGAAGACAAACTCTTCAAGTACGTGGTCAAGGAGTGGACTGTGCAGCAGCCATACCTCGAGAGGCGTCCCATGCCGTGGGAGGCCTTCTGTGCGATCATGCGCAAGAAGTGCACCCAACGTGAGGAGGCGTAACGCGCCTAGAACAAGATCAAGGACTTCGGGCAGCTGAGCAGCTCGCTCGAATCCTACTTGAGCAAGTTCGCCGCACTCGTGGAGGAAGCCAAAAGCTTCACCGAGGGCGATGGGACTTAGACCTTCAAGTACCCGGAGTGCATACTACTAGAGTACTTGCGTGATGGTCTTGCCAGCAAGAAGCTGAAAGACGAGACCACCACGACAGCCACTGGCCAAGCTTGGACAAATTGGAGGGCGTTGCGCGACTACATGAGCGAAGTATATTCGGCGAACCCGAAGCACTACTCTAATGCACGGCCGAACGCATGTGCACAGCAAGGCCGCGACATGCGCATGGACGCTACAAGGGCTAGTGGGTCAGCTGGACAACGAGGCGGGGCCAAGGGCAAGCAACCTGCAAACCCTCCAACCAAGAAGGCTCGTGGATACAAGGGCCCCAACAACAAGCGCAGCCGCGAGAATGACGAGCTGCAGGCAACGCGTGAGCGTCGTAACATATCCTTCCGTGAAGGGCTCTGCCACAACTGCATGCAGCCGGGCCACTTTAGAGCTCAGTGCCCGGAGGCTGCTGGTGGTGGACAAGAGGCCGCAGCGTTAGCTGCAGAAGTAGCACCTCGTGGGGATGGTGCAGCAGGAAGCCTCGGACAGGGCCATGGACAGGGTCGCGGTCGCGGCAATGGGCCCGGCCGTGGTAACGGACAAGGCCGTGGGACGGGTTTTCCCCACCCTGAGTGACATTTGTGGGGACCACTGAGGGGTAAAACTGGATCACGAGTGTGGGTTCATGTTTTCAGATGAGGATGTTAAACAATTTGAGTTTTTGATGAGTTCAAATTTCTCTATTGTCTTCTCTTGTTGAACCGCATTCTACACTTGCTGACCGACATTGCCCACTAAACATTGCATCTCCGAACGAGATACATGATCGTACATGCTTAGTGGTGGCCACACCGACCACGGTGCAAGAGTTGTGTGACACAGTGATTGAAGCAAACGCTCTCAAAGCAATGAGTTCAATCACGTTCGCAGTACCTTTAGTCGACGATTTCGACCCTATCAAATTTAAAGACTAAAAGGTGCTAGCCGAATTCACACGTATCCACAAGATGAGGAATCGAGTGGGTGAATCATGGGAGTTGCGACGGTCGTCGTACAGATTTCGTGTTTATCACAAACTCGGCTTGCTGTCGTCGAGTCTGTTCACTTGGAAGAGTGGAGGCAACATGACGATGCAGATCAAAGGACACCTAGCTGGTGCTCCCGTGAACGTAATTGCTGACACTGGAGGCGACGACTCTTTTGTTAGCCTTGGGTTTACCCGATAGGTTGGCCTGAAGTACGAGCCATCAAATGGCGCAGTTGTTGTCGGTGACAACCGTACGATACCCGTGATCGGTACTTGTAAAGCGCAGATTTGCATTCAAGGGTACACACAGAGTGTCACGTTGAAGGTACTCAACCTTCTTGACCTGTTTGACGTGGTACTAGGCGATCCCTCACTCCGTGAAAACAAGGCTCTAATGTGCTTTGAATCAAAGTGTTTGATCCTCTGAAAAGGACAACGCCGCTTTACGTTAATTCCGAGTGCGGAATTATCATCGAACCGACTCAAAGTCCATGCCAGCTTGTCTGCGATGCAGGTCAAGAGACGCCTATCGATACAAGGTTGTCGATACTTCTTGGCTCAGCTGCAGAAAGTGGAGGACGACGTGAAGGAAGACATGCCACAAGAGATCAGGTCTCTATTAGCGGAGTTCTCGGATGTATTCCAAGACCCACAAGATGGGCTTCCACCAGAAAGACACATGGGCTTCACGATTCTGCTGCAACCGGAGGTGACTCCTCCGTTCAGAGCCATGTATCGCCTTAGTCCAGTAGAAAGGCGAGAGGCCGAACGCCAAATCAAAGAGTACCTGGCAAAAGGGTGGATCGAGCCCCGTAGCTTGCCGTAGGGTGCGCCGATTCTTTTTGTGAACAAAAAGGACAGTGGTTTACGCATGTACGTGGATTACCGGGCATTGAACAAGCTGACGGTGAAAAATCGATTCCACTTACCGCGGATTGAGGACCTTTTTGACCAACTCCAAGGCGCAAAAGTATTTTTATCCTTGGATTTTTCTCAAGGGTACCATCAAATCCGCATCACGGAAGATGATGTGCCCAGAACCGCGTTTCGAACGCACATGGGACACTATCAATTCTGAGTGTTATACTGCGGGCTTACAAATGCCCCGGCAACCTTCCAAGGAGAAATGAACCGAACGTTCGCAAAGCAACTCGGACAGTTTGTCTTTGTTTACGTAGATGACATGGGTATTCGACCCTGGTAGCACCGCTAACCAGGCTCACGCAAAAAGACGTGCGTTGGGAATGGACACCTGAGTACGAGAACGCTTTTCTCAAAGTCAGCGAGCTTCTATCCACGGCGCCCGTCTTAGCTCTTCCGGATCCATCGCAACCGTGGGAGGTTTGATGTGATGCGTCGATAGTAGGACTCGGAGCCGTCCTCATGCAAAACGGTCACCTAGTTGCGTATGAGAGCCGGTAGCTCATCCCCGCGGAAACGCGGTACACGATTGGGGATCAAGAGCTCATTGCGGTAGTACACACTTTCAAGATGTGGCGTTGCCGCCTCAAGGGTGCGGAAGGGGGTGTGACGGTCGTGACCGACCATAACCCATTGGTGTTTTTCCAAACGCAACCGAACCTGTCAGGACGACAGGCGCGTTGGAGCCAATACCTGAGCCGATTCTCGTTCACATGGGAATATCGGCCAGGACGCATCAATGTGGCCAATCCACTAAGCCGACAGCCTGTGGAAATGAAAGCAACCACCGAGGTCATTGGGTGTTTTATGGCCATTGCAACAGCACCAGTACAATCACGAGATCCCCCTACACCTCTACAGCAACCACCACGATAGATTATCCATTACAACGGTTTTGTAAAAAGGATCCGTATGGGATACTGTGTGGATTCTTGGTTTCAAGACTCTCAACATGTGGACAAGTACGGCTTGGTGGAGGCCGCAAGAATCTTCTGGCACGGAGAGACCTTCGAGCAAAGGTTATGTCCCAATTCCATGACCCGCCGGTTGCAGGTCATGTGGGACCCCGAAAGACCGGACAGGCACTCTCGGACCACTATTGGTGGCTAGGATGGAGTGTCGATGTCCGTAAGTATTGCATGAAATGCGTCCCATGTCTTAAGAATAAGGCTAGTAGCAAGAAGCCTGCTAGACTCCTCCAATAGCTTCCCATTCCTAGGACTCCATGGGAGTGTGTCAGCATGGAATTCATTACTGGTCTTCCAAACACGGCCCGTGTCCACGATGCAACACTAGTGGTTGTGGATGTTTTGACGAAGATGACACACTTCATTCTTACAACCACTGACGTGAACGTAGAGGAAACCGCTCCTATCTTCTTTGAGGGTGTCGTAAAGTACCACGGCTTGCCGTTGTGCATTATCTCCGATCGAGATCAAAAATTTGCTAGTAAGTTCTGGCAAAAGATGCACAAGTACTTCGGTAGTTAGTCACAAATGTCGACAGTATTTCACCCTCGAACTGACGGACAAACAGAGCGCATGAATCGCACTCTAGAGTAGATGCTCCGCATGTACGTGGACCCTGTCATGTATGATTGGGATGAATTACTAGCACCGGTAGAGTTTGCGGTGAACAACTCGGTGAACGAGTCCACACAGTTCACACGGTTCGTGTTGAACAGTGGTCGGCATCCAGTGGTACCCTCTTCATTGGTGAAGAGTGGGAGCACATAAGGGCAGGTTCCTTCCGCTCAAGCCTTTGTCGAGCGCATCGACTCCTTGTTACAGGAGGCGAGGGTCACCTTCAAGCAGCTTGACAGCAACAAAAGGCATATGCTAACAAAGGTCGCCGGGAGGTCTCGTTTGACATCGGTGACAAAGTGCTACTTAGCACTATAAACCTTCGACTGAAGTCGCCAGGGGCAAGAAAACTTCTACCGAAGTGGATTGGGCCGATTCCCATTGTGGCATGCATCGGGCTAGTGGCATACCGATTGCTACTTCTGCCGAGTATGAAAATACATGACGTGTTTCATGTGAGCCTGCTGGCTCCATACACATCAGACGGAACCGATCAGCCACCGCCAGCAGTCCTTGCTGCCGACGGCCAATACGAGGTCCTTCGCCTACTCCAGGACCGAGAGCGTACTCTTCGGTCACGCGTTGTTAGGGAGGACCTCGTTCATTGGGCCGGTTGTGGACCTAACAATAATTCATGGGAGCCCGAATCTTGGTTGCCCACAGGGGTGGTCAACGAGTACTTGAGCGAGCTTACATCTCGCACAGATCCACGCGTGGCAGGATGTACCACCTGAACGCGGAAAAAGTGAACAACATTCCCACAGGGCAGCATTCATGGACAGCGACCATACCATGTTAGGGACGCCCAACATGGTTGTCGCGCGGATGCTCCAGCCTAAAGGGGGGAGGCCGCTAGACGTGCTGACCTACAAGCAGCAGTTTAGGTCTATGTACCATGCACGTGTTCATGTCTAGCTGGTGATTGAAATTATTAATTTTCTTTCACAATGTTGATGACTCACTAACTGACAATCCTACTTGTTATTCATTAACCGAGATTGTTCATAATAAGTGGGGAGGAATGTAGCGGGAGGGCCGGTTCGTCCCTCCCTCCTCGTGGAAGCAAGGGGTGGTTGCGCACCACCCCTCGCGTCAGCGAGGGCTGGCCAGTGGCCAGCACTTCGCTGGCCGCCGGCCAGCTTGCTGCCGGCCGGCTAGACGGCCGGCAGCCGGCCAAGCGACCGGCCGGCCAGCCGCCAGCCGCCGATCGCGGCCTCAGCCCGATCGGCGGCTGAGAGGCCACGAGGGCCTCAAGGGCGAGGCCTCGTGGCCTCGTGCCCTTGCCTCCCTCATCCTCCTTGCAAAACAAGAAAGCGAGGACGACGGATAGGGGGAGCGAGGTTGAGGTCGAGAGAGCTGGCGCGAAATCGCCAGCGTGCCTTGCACGCGACGATTTCGCGCCAGAACGGCAAAACGTACATCGAAGTTCGTTTGCGACAAACTTCGACATAAAATAGACAAAATAAGTCGTGCAAAACACACGAGTTCGTGGTAAAAATCCCTGTTTTGGGCCCCAAAACCAGGGGTTTGGTTAGAAACGGAAATGGGCCTCCGGAGACTCGAAATATTGGAGTATCCTTGCTTTGGGTCGTTAATGACGATTGCCCCTCAGTCCTGCGAAGGGGGTAAACCCATGACGCGGACTGAGAACGCCATTCGGTGAACTCCGACGACGACTTCAGAGCAGGAGCTAGAGACTCAGCCCGTTACAGCACACCTATTCCAATCATCTCCTCTGCGCCCGTCTAGACATCACTGGCGTTTACAACCTCTTCCTTCAGTCCAATTGTTTCTATGCATATGCCCTCTAGCCTTGAGGTGAGCACCTTGAGCATAGGTTGTTCCCATGAGCCCAGTAGTCCCCTTTGACTACCATGCTCCATGACCAAACGAGTGGCTGACTTCCTGACACCGAGACGCCTTGCTCACATCATTAAAAACAGTACCCTTGCACAAAGGCATTGGGTCCTAGTTTCTAGTCAGAGTAAAATGAGGTACACGCAACACGCCCAATCAACCATGAGCTCATCTCTTGTGAGTTCTTGATTTCTCGTGATGTTGTAACCGACCTTGTTGTGGTGAGACCCAATCCGGAGGCTTGTGCGTTAGCCACCAAGAGCTCTCCCTTGATGGTGCATGACTCAGGCACATCGAAGGAGGCACTCTTTCTTGAGGATGCACAGTTCTGGTGTGCTTCCAGTGAGCATGAGGTCCACGAGCATGTAGACCTTCCGTCTAGGTAGAGGGCCGTCTAGGCCTAGTGAGTCTTCCACAAAAAGGTGAAGCCCAAGGGCTCATTGGATCACCACATTACGCGATTGATGGAAAACGATTTCTCACAGATTGAGGGTGTTGAATTCACCGAAACCTTCGCACCCGTTACTTGTATGACCGAAACCCATGCTTTGTTTTGGGTTGTTGCTTAGTACAAGTGGGAGTTTCATTGTATGGATGTGAACAATGCATTTCTTCATAGCAGTCTCTAGGAGAAGATCTACATGGTGCAAAAAACTATCTTTGAGGTCGGTTTGGAGCTGTGCAAGGCTTGTTCGGCCTCAAGCAGTGACCTTGGTGTTGGAATGAAGATATCACCGGCACGTTGGTTTGTAACGTGTACGTGCAAAGTGGTGTATATGCATTCCTCTTCAGAAATAATATAAATAATATCATTTTATTGTGCACGTGTATTCCCTTGAATAAATACAAGCTGTTGTTGGATCGTGGGACCCTCATATAGCTGGGTTTTGCAGAAAACCAGTCGTCCTCCCTCCCCTCTCACCCCTACTCATTTTGGAAACGACAGCCCCACTCCAATTCCCAATTTTTTTTAAATACACGTGTCACTGAACAAAAATAAAATGATTCTCCATACGGAATGCCTCGAGAAAGGCACTCACAATTTAGTGCATGGAGGTGGGGAGGTGAATCTTGCTTGTGTCGCACGGTATCATAACTTGATCATAGATCATTACCATCTATTCCATTAAATATTGTGTTTTTTTCCCACACTATGAGTTTTTTCCCTAGATGCTTAATGCTAGGTGCAAGTGTGCATTGTCGATAGACTAATTTTGGTTGATTTTGAATTGGAAGAATTCAATAACAATAAAAATTATCTGAAAAACTATCTCAAAATTTTCCCTATAATTTCATTAAACCACTTTGCTTAACTGTTTCCACAGCTGAATGGGGTTTTAATGTTTCTGTGGGGAACAAAAGCCATTGTTGACAAGGTTACTACCATGGGAAAAGGAGAAAACCTTTTGCCTCACGTGCACCTCCTCCTTTAGTTCGGTCCATTTGTCAAGTTGCCCGAGCTCCTGGCTTGCTGGACGGAACCTTCTATTCGAGGTTGTATAAAGCGAGGAATGCCCCTCTCCAAGAACCAGGGAAGAAATCGTTCGGGTTTGATGCGGGCTTTTCCGTCGGTGGCCTGAGCGTCCGACGATCATCCCTCGTCGATCCGGTCAGAAAGAGCTGCCTCGTCCACCAGGTGAATACGGGAAGGGGAAGATGGGATACTTCGTCTTTTGCAGCGATTCACACTGCAATAAAAAGAAGAAAATATGCAGATACCCCGGGTTCGGAAACCAAACTCGCCAAATCCCCCGTCGCCGTAAAGTTGGTCACAGTCGCCCTGCCTATTATTTTTTGGATCACCAAAAGTCCTGTCTTCACTTTTTTTGTCACAATAAACACCGTGATGGCCCAAGGGGTACATTATTTCGTTCCAATATACCCCGACATGAGGGGTATATTGTAACATCACAATCTACCCCGTATCCTTATTGAGTCGTCTAAGGTATTTTTAGCATTTTTCGTATTTCTCGGAACACGTGCTAAGAAACAGATGGATGTCGTCTTTGAATTGTTGGCGTCATTATTTTTCAAACCCC
>SZWC01007715.1:13890-40671 GCA_023375785.1 Penium margaritaceum | reverse complement strand
CGAGTGACGGGAAAAACTCCTGGAAGGGGGTGATCACTGGGGAAGTCAGGTGACGGTCGTATTGGGGACACGGGTGGAGGTTGGATACCCGTCTGCAGCTGACGAAGGCGCTCCTGTAGAAGACGAATCTCCCGCTCCTGGGAGTCATCCTCAAAGCCTGGCATGAATGGCTCGTCATCAAGAAGGTCCTCAGGTGGTGGGGAGACCACACCAGGGGGTGAAGCAGGCGGGGCACCTGTCACGGGCACCTGAGCTGAGTGCTGGGTGGAGGCCGCAACGCCGGCAGCTCCCTCAGAAGTCCGCGGAGGAGCCGTGGACTGAGCGCGTAGGAGCTCAGTCAGCGTGCGGATCGCGTCAGTCTGCTCTCGCTGCAGACGACGCATCTCCTCCTGCTGGCTGCGTAGGTCCTTAATGGCCTGCGAGTGAGGGCTCAATACCCCTGAAAAAGAGGAGGATGGATCACCTGGTCCCTTGTCCTTGTCGTCGGGCGAACTCATGTCGCCGCTCACTATGGGACGACAGGTAAAGTTTGCCGGATTTCAAAACCGTCTGCGTTTCTCGGGGAGTTGAAACGCTGGCAACTTTTGTTTTTTCGGTTGAAAATTTGGCTAAGTGTAATGCTGACGTCAGCAAGTGGTTGCTGACGTCAGCACGACCTGATGACGTCAGCAACGAACAATGCTGACGTCAGCTCATCCCGTCCCTTTTTTTTTCTTGTCACGGTTCTGCCGCTGCGCGGTGGTGCGCGGCAGCTCCGCGGAAGCTGTGCAGCAACTTCCGCCCAGCTGCTGCTGCAGCTACGCTGTCAGCTGCAGCAGCAGGTGCGTAGCTGCGTGTGCAGCGGTGGCAGCGGCGGCTGCGCTTCTGCTGCTGCTGCTGCGCGTGGCGGCTGCTGCTGCGCGCGGCGCTGTTGCTGCGCGCTGCAGCTGCTACTGGCTGCCGCCGCCGCGCGCTGTTGCTGGCTGCTGCCGCCGCGCGCTGCTGCTGCTGCCACTGCTGCGCTGCTGCTGCTGCTGCTGCCGCGAGTGCCGCTGCTGCTGGTGTGCCGCTGCCGCTGCTGCGCTGCTGCTGCCGACGCCGCTGCTGCGCTGCTGCTGCCGCCGTTGCTGCCACGCTGCTGTGGCGGCCACTGCTGCTGCGCTGCTGCTGTGCGGCTGCCGCCGCTGCCTCTGCTGCTGCTGCTCTGCTGCTGCGGCTGTGGGGGGGTGGGAGTGGCGGCGCCACGCACCGTAGCCACCACATACATCTGCGTGGCGGTACGCGCTGCTGCTGCTGCCTCAGCAGCTGCGATCTCAAGTGGTGGGTGGAGTGCGCGGACGACGAACGGCCGTCTTCAGCAGGTCCCAGAAGATCTGCTGCAGCGGTGACTCTCACTGCTGCTGCTCTACTGCATCTCTGCTGCGCAGCTCAGTGAGATCTGTCTCACTGCTCTGATACCATGAGAAAGTGCGTAGAAGCTTCCTAGCAACACAGCCGCTGACCGGGCGTCAGTGCCTAGTCAGACGGTGACGACAGTCACAGGTCGTACACACAACGGCAAGGGTTTGGCTAGGAGACACAAATCAAAGTGTCAGAATGCTTCAATATAGCATATGCAGAGAGAGAAATGACAACTGAAAGGTCCAGGGCATAAATACCTGCCGCGGCGCACGGCGGGTGTCGCTCGCGGCAGTCCAAGAGCTGTCCTAAAACCGCCCCAAAAACACTGTTTTGGCCGTAACTCTGCACACACATGTCAGAATCCTACGCCGTCTGAACCTAGACGTGCAGAATCAAAAGACGCACGCAACGACTGGTCACATGCATGCATCCATCGACTGACAGCGAGTATACAATGCAAAAACATGCAAATGGGCCTCATGCCCAGTCCGCCGAATGGCGCCTGCAAGACGTAGAAGACACAGCAAGGAGTCCCTGTGACATCTGGGGCTCTGGAACAGTGGTCGGTCAGCTCCAGACGGGTAGTCCGCCGCCTGTCGTCGCGCCGGTGTCACCAAGGCCGCCTGCCTCAGGGATCTGCACGAGTATGGACACGGCCGAGTGGTCACAGTAAACTGTACAGGAACGGCACGAAACACAACAATTAGCACATCTGGACACGACGAAGCTCGCGCCAATCTTACACAAGGCCAAGACGCCAAAGATGCTCAGTCCACCATGTGTGCACCTTGAGCTTCATGTCAATTTAGTCACATGCAGTGTGTACATTGTTGGTTTTTGCGCATCCTCATTGTGCTCTGTTGTGTCCTCCCGTCTTGTGTACATCGGCGTGCGGATGACTGATGCCGAGACTCGACGCTACTGGAGTGTCGTCCGGTGGAGGCGATGCACGCTGAGGCCTACTCGAAGTTGGCTGGAGCTTCCTCTCTCCGTCGACGTGCTCAGCTCCATTGGCAGGCCTCCTCGGCGGTTGGGCCGCCAGCGGTCACTGCCACCGCAGCTGCTGTCTGCATGTGTCAGGCGCTGGATCTTACTGCACCATTACGTGTGCAGTGTCATGCTCTGCCTAGGGTCCATGTCTCTTGTTGCGTGGCACTGTTTGGCATCATGGACCATCGTAACCACTACATGGATTCGGGCAGCTATAACTCTTTGCTGCTATTTTTCTAGCTATTTCTGGCCGCACGATTGCGTTTGCAGCGTCGGCATTATGGTATGGTCCAGTTTTCAGGTAAAACGGATGACGCCCGAGTTTTGGGCTGTCGGCCGTCTGGCAGGGTTCACCGGAAAACTCTGCCTCCCAAAAAATAGGTCTAGGTCTATTTTCTGATTGGCTGGTTAACTGAGTAGCAAGCTCTACAGAGCTGGGGGGGAGCTAGAACTTGGAGAGGTCTCCCATTGTTGCTCATTCTCCATTCCTAATCAGTCACTTTCAGTTTTCAGATGCTTTCTGGCGCTAACACTAGCGCGCACGTTTCTGAGTAACAAATCCCGAGCTTCCAGACTTAGACTTTAGAGGAGCAGACTGAGGGGGCAGCAGACTTAAGCAACGAGCGTGGAAGCCCGCACCCTGCATCAACATGACATCAACGTTGCTGCCCAACCTGCTGCCTAGCTTTTCCATTTCAAGAGGTCACTTGCGTGTCTTCTCCCAGAGGTCAGCATCCACTGCGTCACGAGCCTGTCGAACATTGGTAGGCTTTGGGGGAAGTGAAGGTAGTCCACAGGCCGCAAAACAAGCGGCGATGTAGGCAGCAACAAGGACCTCAAGGGCACTATGAAACTTGTGGGCCACGAGGGCATAACCCACAGCCAAGTTAGGGTGGACGACGTTGAGAGCAAGTCCGAGTGCATCCAGACCAATATCTGGCCGAAGAGCCGACTGAGGTGGAGGATGCACTGGAACGAGTGTGACGCTTTGAAGGCTGAGAGGAATGAGAAGCAGAGTGCTGCAAGAGTGAGCGAAGTCGCCCTCCATGAGTGTATGGATCTGGCCCAACTGGAGGGGGATGAGAGATAGGAGGGGATTCTGTCACACCAAAGGACATTGAGGTCTGAAGAGCAGGCGTCGGAGGTGAGTCAGGGGCATTTCGAGGGGGAGACTATGTAGAGGCATCAGCAGGGGACTGTGTTGGAGTACTCGGGGCGCTAACGTGGACTCAAAGGACACGGAGGGAGGAGGAGCCGATGACAACTCCGGGGAAGTCCTAGTTGGATAACCGGATGGTGAGCGGTAGAGAGTGTCAGCGACAGGAGTACAGGGAGAAGAAGAGGCACCAGAAGGAGAAGAGATCGCATCAGCGGGAGAAGGAGGGATCCCTGCGAGACCGGAGGCGGAGACAGACCCCCACAAGCCGACAAAACGAGGACAGGGAAGAGGGTGGAGCGACACAAGACAGGTCACGAGGAAAGTCATCCTCGAAGAAGAGAGCGTCACGGGAGTCAACGACACGCGCACGGTCACGGTCTGAGATGCGCCATGTTTTGGACATGACAGAGACACCATGCAAGGTGCACAGACATGCATGGGGACTGAGTTTCCTGTCTAAAAGGTCATTGGGAAGCCACATAGCAGCGGCACAGCCCTAGACGCAAGCAAGCCGCAGGTTTGCACGACGTCCAGACCAACATTCAGAAGGGATGACGTGACAAGGAAGAGGACCATGAGGACACCGTTCCATATCCAGGTCATGTAGGACATGGCCTTAAATGAGAAGAGAGGAGGAAGGTCAGAGGCATTGAGGAGGATGTGGATACCATTGGCGTGGGTCCTTTTTCATCGTTCAGAGACGCCATTTTGCTGAGGTGTGTCAGGAGCCATAGGCTCCATACACACCCCACGGGTTGTAAGGAAACGGGCTGTGGGTTCCATGAACCCCCCCCCCCCCCCCCCAGTCACAACAAAAGACACAAAGGCAGTGACCATAGGCAAGTTGAGCTTGGAGGAGCTAGGACTCAGGGTGGAGCAGACGTCACCTTTTTGCTTGAGAGCAAAGGCCTAACGCATGCAGGAGAAGTCATCAGTGAGATAGAGGACATAGTGACCAACGTCCTCCAGGGCCACATGAGGAATGGGGTGCATGGCATCTGCGTACAGTAGGACAAGGGGATGGGAGGTGCGTGACTCCGACGAGGAGAATGGGGACCGATACACTTTTCCCTGAGCACAGTTGAGGTAGTCAATAGGGAATGGAGCCGGGAAGGTGGCAACATCAAGACCATGAAAAAGAAACATACAATGTAGGCTGTCAATGGCGACTGTGTGAATGTGGCATAGGCGGTAATGTCGCAGCTCTGTGTGTGTAGGGGAAAGGGAGCGAGCAACGTGAACATGAACAAAGTGGCAAGGAGAGGGACAAAGGATGAAAAGAGGAAGAGGCCATCACAGTGGGTGCCCTACAGCAAGATGCGAGCTGAAGTATGATGAGAAATAGAGGTAATGTCGTGGCTAGAGGAGAAGTCTATGCCCTGGTTATGGAGTGCTATAATAGACAAAAAGCTCAACTCAAGAGAGGGAACGCAGAGCACATCAGGCAAGAACAGTTCCCCTTCAAGCCCAACAAAACGGCCAACTCTAACTCTCTGAACAGGAAGGATTTGGCCAGAGCTAGTGCAAACAAAGAGGAGAGAGCCAGTAGGACCAAGCAAGACAAAAGAGGAACGCGACGAGGTCATGTGGTGGGTGGCTCCGGAGTGAAGGATCCAAAAGCCACCCGACAGGTGAATAGTGGTAGGATCACGACAACAGCTGCGTGCGGTAGAAGATAATGACCATAGGCGGCAAGGATACGAGGCAAGTGAACTGACTGCCACTCCTCAATCTACGAGACATCAACAGGACATCCCTGGACATGACCAGGCGCTGAACCGCGCAAGGCCCCATCAACAACACATGCAAGTGAATCCAAACCCGAACACCCACTCTGACCTCCTTGATCGTAGAGGTGATGCTGATGGACGATGTGCGAGAGGGCAACGTCCAACTGACGGTCGTCCTCAGGTGGGTCAGGGGTGATGACAACACCAGAACAGGGGCGTCGAGATGAGTAGATGGGAGAGGCCCACGCAGGTGGAGAGTATGGAACGGAGGGAGGATTATAGTAGACGGGGCCCCTATACCCTGGGGGCCAACCCAGGGATAAGGTGATAGAGGTGGTGCTGCAGTGGTGCTTTAGGCTACACCATCGCTGGACACAGACGGACTACGACCAGCTCGAGCTGTAGAGGTGGTGGCGAGGGAAGAGCTCCCAGAGCTGCTGGTAGAGCGCGCCCAGTGTGCCCTCATCGCCGATGGAAGACGGTGGTTGTCCGGTGGCGTTGGACACTTTGGTACAGAGTGCCCTGAAGTGCGACAGTCCCAGTACGTGACGGTGTTGGGAGAAGACGTGGAAGAGGGGGAGCTACTGGACACCCTCCCCTTCCCACGGCCGGCCGAACCACTGGTATCGGAGCCGCCGTCATCCTTGCCCTTACCTCGACCACGGCCACCTCCCTCCTCTCCCTTGACTGAGAAGAGAGGTGGCCGATGTGGAGGGTGACGACAATGAGGTGGAGGATTCCGAGGAAGAGGAAAGTGAGATGGTAGTAGCTGCGATTGTAGCACAATGAATGCATTTGTATTGTAGGACGCTCTGACAGTCTGTAAGGTACTGGGTAGTAAACTCTTTGAGGGCACCAATGCTAGGCGGAGCGTGAGCAGGGACCGGCTCAGATGTAAGATGCTCAAGCTGGGAGGTCTTCACCTCCCTGAAGATGTTGCACAGTTTGAAGATGAGTCTGTTGACAATGGAGAGAACTACAGGGTGCTGTCTAGGTGCTGTCTTGCCAAGGTCACGCAATAGGTGGAGACTACAAGCCAAATAGGCATCCACAGTCTCATCAGCACGCACAGATAGCGTGTTGAACTGGAAAGTGAGAACACTTTATACGGCATGGCCTGTGATAGTGGTGCAATGTTTTCTGAGGGCCTAAGCGCCAATGGGGTCAGCAGGCATGAGCAGGCGTGCTATGTTAGCGTTGTAGGACCGGATGTCATCAGTGAGATCATGGGGTCGAGCACGAATGAGAGCGCGGACATTATGTGCAGACTCAACATTGGTGGGAATAAAAGGAGGGTTGGCTGAGGAATTTGGTTTGTGGTAGTACTCCCAAAGCTGTTCACCTTGTGTACATGCATTAAAGCAAAATTCCAAGGAAGAAAAGGTAAGGTTAGAGGTGAAATGAGGAAGTGCCAAGTCAAAGTCAGGTTTGTGATGCAGGGGCAATGTGAGTGCCTTGGCAGCAGTTGCGCATGCAGCGGCGGCGATGGCGAGAGGGTCAGAAGTGAGAGAGCCAGGGGCATTAAATGCAGAAGCGGGAAAATTGGAGAATGTAGAAGCAACATCAGTAGCAGTGGAAGCAGAGGGCGTGGAACGCAGTGCAGGCTGTAGGAGGTTGAGGACCAGGTCTGCTATGTGGTCAACAAAAGCTTCCTGGTCAGCTTGTTCATTGCACTGTCTCTCCTCTGCATTGCATTGTGCTGTGAGAGCGGCTTGGAAATCAGTGCACTCTTGCTGTAGCTCTTCTTGTAGTGGGGCGTTCTTATCATCATCAACAGGCATGATGAACAGGTGAAAACTCTGCCAGAAAACATTCGGCAGAGTTTTCCTTACCCCAGTGGGCGTGGGGATGTATGGTGGGTGTGGCGCTCAAGGCAGTACTGCAAGGAAACAGAACTGAATGTACAAACACGGCGACACAGAGAGAAGAGGAAGAGAGAGGACAAAGAGGCAAGTGTGCCCAGCTCATCAGTTCTAGCGGTGCAAGGCAAGGATGGGCAGAAGTGCAGCTTCTGCTGAAGCTGCGATGACCGCTACAGAAGAAGACGTGGAAACAATGAGATAGGCAATCCCAAACAGAGTTGTACCAGTGAGGGCGGAGATTTCCTCTACCATGGTGATAAGAACGCAAACATGATGGAGAAATGTCAATGACGAGTCTGGAGAGATAACCTGTGCTGTAGAGGAATGGATGGAGACGATTACACTTGAGAGGGAAGTGGCTGCTGCAGTTGCTGCGGCTGCTATGGAGTTTGCTGCAGTGGTAACCTGTATAGCAATGTTGACCTCGGCTGCTGTGAGAGGTCCCTGATCAGCTGCAGCACTTGTGCAAGTTTCAATGGCCCTACCAACAACAGTGCTGGTAGGGGCATGTGTGGCATGTGCTATGGCAGAAAAGTAGAGGAGATAGCAATACTAGAGACAAGCACAGATTCAAGAACAGAAAAGACGTCGGAGGATGCAGAGCAGGCAGTCATAGAACCTGAAGCTATTGGAGACGCAATACGACAAGGAGTGGAAGATCCAAGGGCTGCCACTGGTGCTGTTGGTGCTACTGGTGCCGCCCCACCAGGGAAGGCACGCCGACTCCGTCGACATGTGCTATGGGCAACGGGAGAGCTTACATGTGATTGAGGAGGACGTTGATATCGTGGCGGTACCATGGCTGGTGCATTCTGCACGGTTGGCAAGCTGTCAGAAGTAGACTGGCAATGGACGACGGATTTGGTTGCGCCTGCACGAGCATAATCCGCTGTAGGGTCGTAGTCCTCCCCAGGATAGTAGCCTGGACTCTGACGACAATGGAAAGACCACACCTCTCGTTCTGTCCTCTCCTCATGGTATGTGACCTCCTCTTTGAGGCGACAATGCTCACGTGTGGCCCTTGGAGATGTAGGGATCGGCACAGTCAAGGGCGGAGAAGCTAATGTGGCAACAATGGCTGCAAATGTGACTACTCCTGCTGATGCTGAGGGTTAGAACTGTTAGGCCATAGGAAAAACTGAGCTATAAAGCTACGAGGCTATCACGCTACTGAGGGATAAGAGGCCAAGTGAGGCAAGGCTCTGTGGTAGGTGAACTGTGGGCCTGCGGAGTTGTAGATTAATTGAGATGTGGACTGAGGAGAAGTGGAGTTGAGGAGTTGTGGAGCAGCAGAGCTGCATGCTGCAAAGAAGGAAGAGCAGCAAAGCCGTGGTGCTATGCAGAATGCGCAGCTACAAACTATGGATCTGCGGATATGCGGGGCTGCCTTGAGCTGAGACCAAAGTGTCTCGGCTACGCATAACGCGGTACTCTTGTACAGAGGTACTGCAGAGTTGTGGGGCAGGAGAGCTGCTGGCTGCAGAGCTATAAACTACGGATCTTCGGATCCGTGGGGCTGCCCTGAACCAAGATCAAAGATTCTCCGCTATGCTTTGAGGCAGTGCTCCTGTAGAGAGGACCTGCGGAGCTGCAGAGATGTGGAGCAGCAGAGCTGGTGGCTGCAAAGAAGACGAGGTAGCAGGGCTGCAGTGCTGTGGAGAATGCAAAGCTGTGGACTGTGGAATTGCGGATCTGCAGAGCTATGGCTCTGAGGCTGCGAAGTTGTGAAGCTGTAGAGCTGAGGAGTTGTGGAGCAGCAGAGCTTCCGGCTGCAAAGAAAGCAGAGCAGCAGAGCCGTGGTGCTGTGGAGAATGCGAAGCTGCGAACTGCGGATCTACGGATATGTGGGGCTTCCTTGAGACAATACCAAGGTGTCTCGGCTACACAATGACGCAGTGCTCTTGTAGAGAGGAGCTGCACAGCTGTAGAGTTACGGGACAGCAGAGCCTCCGGATGTAAAGAAAGTGGAGCTGTAGAGCTGTGGTGCTGCGAAGAATGAGGGGGTTGCAGACTGCAGATCTGTGGGGCAGTCGTGAGCCGAGGCCAAAGTGCCTTGGCTATGTGATGGCACAGTGCTCTTGTAGGAAGGAGCAACGGAGTTGTGGTGCGAGCGAGTGAGAGACGTCACGGTCACGAGAATGCCGCCGTGAATGTTGCTTGCGTTGCACCATTTGAAGACCCCAATCAAAAGAGAGGAGGTTATTGTCCCCCCTGCTCTGATACCAGCAGGTGGTGCTAACTTTTGGCTTAAGCCACCTAACATGCAAGAGAACAAACTAGGCCATGACAGCACAAGAGAGAAGGCACAAGAGTCATTGTGTGTGAAGATAGTGAGAGTTAACACGTGTGGGAGACACAAGCGAGCAAAGTCATAGCATCCGGTAAACCGGGCCACCCACGCGAGTGGCTCAACGTGGGGCCCGGCCGCCACCCTGGGGTCAAACGGAACTGATCGGCACAACGCCACCATGGTTTTATCACACTCCGGTACAGCCGTGAGCGTGGCCTCGTAGGATCAGCAACCCGGTGCTCTACGATATCACTCTTAGCTAGGCATGCATATGAGCATGAAGAAAACCACATCGGCCACGAGCGTATGTGGATGAATGTCTCACTGTGTGTTACTCTCCAATGTTAGATCAGTTAATGCCAATCACAACATGCTAATTTTGTAGCGAAATCAATGCAGCTTTCGGCAAAAATGCCAATACTCCCTTGCTTTGTCAACTGTGATCCTGATTTCACCCCGTTTGGAAGAAAATATCCCATGCATCCCAACATAAAAGGTATAAGCCTCAATCGCCCTTGCTTGTGAACAATAAGCCACGTTCTCCCATGGCAGTTATTGACTTATTTGTTTGACGATTTATGGGTACAATTAGCGCAGAATTCATATTGTTATGAGCCAGCTCTCCACCTCTTGCACTTAGGTCTTCATTGGAGTTCACAGAATGCTCGAGAAAATTTCCCCTTTTTGTCACTCTGGGCGCAGTCATCATCAACGACCTGTGTAGGGAGACATGAATGTTTCAAGTCTGCGGAAGACTGTTTCCGTTCTTACCTTGCCCCCTTGTTCTGGGTCCAAATCGAGGGGGGTATTATCCCGAACTCGTGTGTTTGCACCAGTTTTCCGCGTTCAAAGCTCAATGTTCATGCTAAACAACCTTAAGTGTAAATTTCACACAATGGCATGAAATCTTTGCATGCGAGGCATGTCCTGTGATTTTGCGACGGGGGTGTTACTTTTTTCTTGCGCCTCTCTTGCTCGTTTGAATCCCTCATCCCCACTTGCTCTCACTGGTGAGAAATAAAAGTGAGGACAAGGGCATGAGGCCAAGGGCCTTGCCCTCGAGGCCCTTGTGGCCTCTTGGCCACCGATTGAGCCACAAGCTCGATCCACGGTTGGTGGCTTGCCTGTGGGTGGCTGTACGGTAATCTATCGCGCCGCCGGCCACCCAGCTGGCCGGCCGCCAGCCGACCGACGGCCAGCATGGGGCTGCCCAACAGCTAGCCCTCGCAATAGCAAGGGGTGGTTGCAAACTAACCCTTTGTTATTGCGAGATGGAAGGGCCGAACCAGCCCTCCCGCTACATTCCTCTCTACTTAGTAATGAACCGTCCTTGTTCATGTCCAACAAGTAGAAATGCCAGATAGTGAGACGTCAACATTGTGAAAGAAAATCAACAATTTCAACCACCAGCTAAACATAAAAACATACACGACACTTCGAACTAAGCTGCACCTTGCCCATCAGCAAAGCTAGCAACCTTCCACCTTTAGGCTGAAGCATCGGCGCGAAAATCATGGTGGGCTTCCCCAACCTCCTATGGCCGTTGTCCATGCATGTAGTCATGTGGGAATATTGTTCACATTTTCCGCATTCTGGTGGTGTTCCCTACCACCCATTAATCTGTAAAAGCTGCCAACTTGCTCCAGTTTTTGTTGACCACCTCTACGGGCAGCCGAGATATGAGCTCCCATGAGTTAAATTCAGGTCCACAACCAGCCCAGTGAACAAGGTATTCCCTAAAAATACGCAACGGGAGTGTATGGTCTTCGTTGAGTAGGCGAGGGACCTTGTATTGGCCGTCGCCAATAAGGAATGTTGATGGTGGTTGAATGGTTCCTATGCCTTGTATGGAGTTAGCAGGCTCACATGAAATACATGATGTATCTTCATACTCGACAGAAGCATCAATCGGTATGCCACTCGCCTGATGCGTGCCACAATGGACAACGACCAAGCCTACTTCTATGAAATTTTTTACGCCCCTCGCGACTTTTGACGAAGGTTTTTAGAGCTAAGCAATACTTTGTCATTTATATCAAACGAGATCTCACAAAAACGTTTGTCGGCATGTGCCTTTTGTCATTGTCGAGGTACTTCAAGGTGACCCTTTGCCTTTTGGAAGGAGTCTATGTGCAGAAGGAACACGTCCTCCTCTACTCCTACAATTTACCAATGAAGAGGGTACCACTTGATGTCGACCACTATTCAACATGAACAGTGTGAACTGTGTGGATTTGTTTACCGATTTGATTACTGCAAACTCTGCCGGTACTAGGAATTCGTTCCAATCATCCATAGTAGGATCTACGTATATGTGGAAATTTTTCTCCAGAGTGCGATTCATGCGCTCTATTCATCCATCGATTTGAGGGTGAAACGCTGTTGATATTTGTGACTCACTGTTGAAGTCCTTGTGCATCTTTTGCCAGAATGTACAATTTTTTTCTATCTCGATCGAAGACAATGTGCAACAGCAAGCCGTGGTAATTCACGACATCCTCAAAGAAGAGACGAGCGGACTCCCTTGTGTTCATATCAGTGGTTGTTGGAAAGAAGTGCGTCATCTTTATAGGAAGATCCACAACCACCAGTATTGCATAATGGCCATGGGCAGTTTCTGGAAGACTAGTAACAAAGTCTATGGGGCACACTCCCATGGATTCCCAAGAATGAGAAGTTGTTGAAGGATTTTTGTTACTAGCCTTGTTCCAAAGACATGGGTCGCATGTCATTCAATACTTACAGACATTGACACTCCATCCTAGCCACTAGTAGTGGTCTAAGAGTGCCTGACAAGTCTTTCGAGGTCCCACATGACTAGTGACCAGTAGGTTGTGGAACTGGGAGATAATCTTGGCTTGAAGGTCTCCCGAGTCCGGCAGAACAACTTGTTCTCCATGCTGGAAGATTCCTGTGGTGTCCACCAATCTTTACTTGTCCAGATTCCGAGAGTCTTAGAACCAAGAATCCACATAGTATCCTATCCCGATCATGTTCACAAAACAGCTATAGTGGATACATCTCTCGAGGTCGTTGGGACACAGGTGCAGGGAGATCTAGTGTTTGCAATGGTATTGTCTCAGTGGTTATAAAACAACCACTGATCTTGATGGTTGCTTGAATTTTCACATGCGGCCGGCTTTGTGGATCGTCCACGTCGATGCGTCCTGGCCGATATTTTCATGTAAACAATAGTCAACTTCTGTATTTTCTCCGATGCACCTTTTGTCTTTGACAGGTTTGGTTGCATTTGGAAAACCACCAATGGGTTGTGGTCAGTCATGAATGTCACACCCCCTTCATCGCCCTCTAGGTAGCAATCAGGAGCTCTTGATTCTGTGTCGTGTACCGCGTCTCTGCTTAGATGAGCTTCCTGCTCTCATATGCAGCTGGGTGACCATTCTGCATGAGGAATGCTACAATTCCTACTATAGACGCATCACATCAAACGTCCCATGGTTGCGATGGATCCTGAAGAACTGAGACAGGCCCTGTGGATTGAAACTCTTTGACTGAGACAATTGTTCTTGCAATTCGGTGTCCATTCCCAATGCACGGACTTTCACGTGAGCCTGGTAAGTGGTGCTACGAGGGTCGAATACCATTGCTTTAACCCTGAAGAGTAGTTTGAAAGTCTGAGAAAAGACCAAATATGCCCAACGTCTTCTGGGCGACCAATCCAGCATTGTTTTGGACCTTTCATGAGTCAACACAGATACTGTCCTTGCCAACTATGTGTGTAAGGTATTCAAGCTCATCTTGTACAAATTGGCACTCGCTCACTTTTACATAGAATTTCTATTCCCAAAGGATTGCGAGGAGTTTGCGTAGATGTTCTAAGTACTCTTGCATTGATTTAAAGAAAACCAGGATGTCGTATAGGTAAACCAAGACAAACTGACCGGGTTGCTTGACGAACATTCGGTTCATTTCTCCTCCTCACCACCGAGAGCAGCGTGAAGAAAGGCATTTCTCACGTCCATCTGGTGGAGCTCTCAACCATATTGTGCGACTAGGCATAAGAGTGCCCGACTAGTGGTGAAACGACCAACCGGGGCAAAGACCTGGTCGTACTCAACTCGAGCAACGTGGGAGAAGCCCTTGGCGGTGAGCCGGACCTTGTACTTGTCCACGGTGTCATATGGCTTCCACTTTTGGCAAAACACCCATTTTGCTCCTATCGCCTTGCGGTCAAGGGGGAGTTCCACGCGGTCGCACACAATGTACTCGTTGATAGCAACAAGCTCCATCCGATATGGAGCCTCCCATTGGTCTGTGTTGGGAGCAGCACGTGCCTCACGTGGGCTCTGTGGGTCGCGTGCCCGTGGGGAAGGCTCTGTTGTCAGCACACGGACAGTGCAAAGTCCTACAGGAGCCCGGGCTAGGGTGGCCGCATGGTGATGCTCCTTGGAGATGAGAGCGTGGCCAAGGGCCGAGCCTCGGTGAGTGTCCTGAGTAATGAAGCCAATGGCCGTCAAGCCAAGGACCTTGATGTCGGGCTCACTGCTCACAACACTGTGAGGGGACAAAGGTGCGTCAACGAAGGTGCTGGAGGCAGGTCAGGGAGCCCTGGTACGAGGACCTGAGGGCGGCGTTGGCTTAAGGGGCTGCAAAATGCCCCCAGGAATGTGGGTGAAGATCTGCTGTGCCAGGGTGCCAGTGACGGAAGAGGGAGCCCATCGAGAACGAGGTGGAAAGGTAGGATTAGGCGTCGGGTCCAATGTCGCGGAACCGCTAGACACGGACAGATCCACGGGGTTGGGTGCATCGGAGGCTGAAAAGGGGGTCAGCCAAAAGGTGAGGTTGTTTTGAGGACTCAACGGAGGACTCCGTCTCCGACAGGTGCGTGGCATCACATGCAAGGGAACTGGGCGGCGAGGTGGATGGCGAGGGAGAAGCATGTGCGCCATCCGCTGTCGAGGGTGTGGATGCAGGTGGGACAACCTGTGCCTCTAGAGCTGGAGCGGTGGCGCAACAAGTACATCCCCTACAAGACAACAGTGACGGAAGCAGAGGGGAGGTAGACCGGACACAAGGGAGGTCACAAAAGAAGAGGTCCTCAAAGAGCAGGACATTGCAAGACTCAACAATGCGATGCTGGACCGCGTCCCAGAAGCCCCAGGCCTTGGATTGACGCAAGACACTGATGAAGGTGCAGAGATGGCTGCGAGGGGCAAGTTTACCATCCCGCTGGTCCTCAGCAAGCTAGACGCTGGCAATGCACCCCCACACATGAACAGGCCAAAGACCGGTGCGTTGACTGCACCACAATGGGTACGGCGTGGCTTGGCGAGGAAGGAGACCATGTGGAACGCGGTTCCACACCCAGGTCATGAAAGAAATGGCGTCAAAGAAGAAGCCCTCGGACAAACTAGGCTCGACACGCATGGTGCGGATAGTATTTGCCATGGTGCAGATGCAGTGCTCGGAGACACCATTCTGGTGCGGTGTTCAGGGGCGGACGTCTCATGATGGACCTTGTGACTGGCGAGATAGGCAGTATTGTCCCCTCATGTACTCGCCACCACGGTCAAACCAAAAACGACGAAGGGTGCGACCGCACATGCGCTCAGCCACGAGGTGCCTGGCACAAATGGCGGAGGGCACGTTGCTTTTTCGACGGAGGTAGATGACCCAGCGATAGCGAAAGGAGTCATCCATGAGGGTCAGCACATACTGGCCGTCCTCGGCCACGGATACAACCAGGAAAGGGCCTAGGAGGTCCGAGTTGACAAGCTCCAACGCGTGAGTGGCCCGAGAAGAGGATGCAGGGTAGGAGACTCTATGCAGCTTGCCCTAGATGCGCTCAATGCACTTGGTGCGGCAAGGCACCTGGAAAGTGGAGGGATCAAGTCCGAGCGTAGGCTGGGTACGAAGCATGCTATCAACAGCATCAAAGTGTACGTGGCAAAGGCATCAATGAAGGAGGTGTACGTGGTGGGGGGAAAGAACACTGGTGGTAAACACATGTGCAGTGTTGGACGAGGGAGGGGACAGAGATAAAGGAAGTCGAGTGATGTGCCAGAGGTTGTCACGACAAACAGCACGAAACATGACGGGACTGGACGTGAAAAGGGAGAGAGTTCCAATGCCACAAGAGTGACGCACGTCCATGCTCATGAGGACCAGAGCTGTTATAGACAGGAGGCTGATTTCCAAACCCGGCACAAACAACACATCAGTCATGGAGACATCACCGGACGGACCGCGAAAATGAACGACACCGTTACCACGGACTGGTAAGATCTGACCGGACCCCATCCGGACATTGTGAACATTTCCAACTAGACCACGCATGTTCAACGCCTAAGGACAGGACGCCATGTGATGCATGGCCCTAGTATCAATGATCCTGGTGCCATCGCGGTCGCGGACCGATGCCGTGACATTACAGTGAGCGGCAAAAATAGGACGTGGGAAGGGCGACTGAGGTCACAAGCTGAGCAGACGGGACAGAGGCGAAATGATCATGCCTGTCATCCAACCAGGCGACATCATCCTAAGCCGGCTCCGAAGGGCAACAGGCAGCTTTCCCGAGGTCTCCTTGGAGACCGGTCTCTGTTTGGCAGTGGGGGACCTCTTGGCTAGCAATCACACAATTCGCACTTCCTTGGGGAGGAGGCGTGATGCCGTGCTGAGTGGTGATGAGGCTCTGCAGCTGGTGGATCCAAGTACCAAAGTCGACGGGAGCCACGGACTGTGGGTTCACAGCTCCGGATGGAGGATACGAGCTCCACTGGGACGGAGGCTGTGGGTAGTACACTGGCTGCGTCGGAGCATATTGCTCCTACTGTAGCGATACTACATATGGCTGTGGATGTGACGGGACATACTGCTGCTATTGTTGTGGATGGAGAAGGGAAAGCGGAAGCCGCGGTCGAGGCTGAGGAGCTGGCTATAGGGTGGAGTGGATGGTGGCCACAGTGCTGCTAGGGGAGAAGGGAGGGCCTGTGGTAGCAGTGGAGGTGCCAAGGCGGCGCTCACGCTAATGGTGCAAGGCGGCGATAATGCGGTCCTCGTCAGTAGGGATGGGGCACGTCTACCACCCGTGCCCCATCTAACCACATTTGTGTGGCACGTCAGGATAGTACCACCAAAGGAAGACTGCTCCCCCTTGTCCTTGCCGTTCTTGCCCTTCTTTCCTTTGCCCTTGGCGCTGTCGGAGGAGGAAGTCCCAGGGGAAGGGGTGGAGCAGCCGCCGGAGGTGGCAGCTACGGTCGAAGAAGAGCCACCACGCTGAATTTGTGTGTCCCTGTGTGCTTCCTCCACACTGAGGAAGAGGTCGTATGCCCCGGTCATCATAGTGCCCTGGACCTCTAGCGCCTCGAGGATGGGTAGGCTGTAGGGACGAAGATGTCCGCAATTCGACAAGTGACACCATTATTGATGGTGAGGTGTGCAGCAAGCGGGGGAGGTGTGGCTGTCTTCAGCCGGTGCAGGATGTCCTTTGCACGGCGCCAGTAGGTGGTGAAGGACTCGGACTCCCTCATGTAAAGGGAGAAAAACTCCTTCAGAGAAGGCTGACAGCTGCCTGGCCGTAGAGGATAGTCTGGCTGCTGCTGGTTGCAACAAGCATCTAGCGCAGCTGATCGACCTGGCGCTGCAGATCCGCTATGGGATCTGCAGCAGACAGGTCTGTAGAGCTATCCTGCGTGCCGGCGGCATTGTCCTGGCCAGGCATTGTTGCCATTGCAGAGGCTGCTGACACCTCTACTGCTGCTGCGGCTACTGCTGCTGCTGTTGCTGATGCCGCTGCTGCTGCTGCCATTGTTGCTGCTGCCGCCGCCGCCACTTCTGCTGCTGCTGCTGCTGCTGCCACTACTGTTGCTGCCGCTACTGCTGCTGCCATTGCTGCTGCTGCTGCTGCTATTGCTACTGCTGCCGCTGCTGCTGTTGGCGCGGCTGCTGCTACCGCTGCTGCTACTGCCGCCCCACGCTGGGGTGGTGTATATTTTCCCCTCAGTTAAGATCTGGAAGATGAAATTGGACCGAAAAAAAATCTGACTGCGTTTCTTGCTGATTTGGGATGGTGGAAAATAGTTACCTCCAGTCCAGAAACTTGACTGTGTGCTGAAAATTTAAGTTTTTAAGTCTTAGCACTTAAAAATCAAGGTTGTCCAAATCAAGCGAAATTTGTACCACAGGTGCACCTGACTGTGCTGAATGCATTGGTGAAAGTATTGGCTTGAACAAGTGAAAATATATTGCCAAAATGGCCTGATTTTGTGCTCAGCTCGAAATGTTAAAAAATCTGGATTTGCGACGCGGGACGCTTAATGCTGGAGGCTGCAGACTACCAAACGAGCCGAGTATGGTGGCTATGGAAATCTTGTCACCTAAGCTTTCTAACGAGTCTATGTGCACAGTTTTTTATGTCCGTTTGAGTCCGGTGCAGTTGGGCATAGGGGACGTGGGTGGCTGAGGCGATTTGCATCTACGTCTCCTCCTCGTCCGTGCGGCTTTCAGGAAGGTGCAAAGACGGGAAAGTAGCTACAAATGGTGTTCCTTCCTTCTTCCTCTCCCTCTTGGATGGCTGCTTCTGCCACTACTACTGCTCCTTGCTGTTGCAGCTGTGTTTGACACTGTTGCTACTGCCGTTGCTGCTGCTACTGTTGATCTTGCTGCAATTGCTGCTGCTCCTGCTGTTGCTACTGCTTTGGCTCACTTACCTCTGGTTGGCGTCGCCACGTGCATCGTTTCCAGCAGGTTGCCTGAAATCGTTGTGCTAGCCGATCACCTCCGCGTGTCAAACGGGGTAAGAGCTGTCGGAAAAAATCCGGCAGCATTTCCCCTGGCCCAGTGGCTGTGGGAAAAATTCTGAATCCGCCATCAGGCAGGTCACTGCAACCAGAGAAAAACCTGCAGCATTTCCCCTGCACTGGCATGTATGGGAGGTCCGCCGGTGTAGTCAAAAACATGTACACTACTGTTGTTTCTCCTGCATCTGCTGCGCTACGGCTCTGATACCAAAAAGGAACTAGCTAGTGCACATGTCAAGGCAGTGGCGTTGTTGATGTAGAGTGCGGAAACCCAAGCTCGTTGCTTAGTCTGTCCCCTTAGTCTGTCGCACTAGAGTCTAAGTCTGAGAGCTTTGGTTTGTTACTCAAAAGTGTGCACGCCAGAATTAGCGCCAGAAAGCAACTGGAATGAAGCAATGACTGATTAGGAATGAAGAATGAGCATCTAACTGAGACCCCTCTCAGTTCTAGCCTCACCTCAGCTCTATGAGCTTTGTCACTCAGAAAACCAGCCAACCAGGAAATTCTTAGCATTAACCTGTCTGGCAGAATTTCTTAGATGAGCGCTGCCAGACACCAGATAGCCTAAAGCCCGGGCATTGTCCGTTTTGCCTAAAAATTGGACCACACCAAAATGGCCACCCTGCGAACACATTCGTGCAGTTAGAATCAGCAAGAAAAACAGCTGCAAGGAGTTACGGCTGCTCGAACTCAGGCATCAACTATAGTGACACTGTTTCAAAGAGCCAACTACGACTACTAATGACATGATAGCCAAAGGTAGCTGCCTGTGGTTTTTCACACATCTCTCATTTGTACTTTGTTGTGTCCTCCCGGCTTGTGACTGATAGCAAGACGCGACGCTGCTGGAGTGTCGTCTGGTTGAGCCGATGCACGCTGAGGCCTACATGCAGTTTGCTTGAGCCTCCTCCCTCCAACGTGCTCAGCTCCATCGATAGACCTCCTTGGCAGTCGTGACGCCAGCAGTCATTGTCACTGCATATGCTGTCTGCACACGTCCAGCAACGTGTCTGACTGCACTGTTGCATTTGCAGCACCATGTTATGCCTAGGGTCCAAGTTTCATGATTTTTGGGCACTGTTGGTACAAGGGATTAGCATAGACGCTGCCTGGATTTGGGCAGCTGTAACTCCTCATTGTTGTTTTTCTAGTTGATTCTGACCACATGACTGCGTTCGCAGCGTGCGTATTATGGTATGGTCCATGGAAGACACCGAGGTTTTGGGCTGTTGGTCGTCTGGCAGGGCTCATTGAGAAAACCCTGCCTACCACAAAATAGGTCTATTTTCTGACTGGCTTAGATACAAAGTAACAATCTCTACCAAGCTGGGGGAGTGCTAGATTTTGGTGGGGTCTCCATTGTTGTTTATTCCCAGTTCTTAATCAACCATTCCCTGTTTTTTGCTGTTGTCTGGCACTAACTGTGGCACACATAGTTTTGAGTAACAAACACCAGAGCTCTCAGACTAAGGCTCTGGTGCAGCAAACTCAGGGGGCAGCTTAAACAACGAGCGTGCATTCCCACACGCCACATCAACAATGTTGTTTCCCTAACCTACTGTTATAGGAGAATTTTAGCTTGATATCAGAGCCAGAGCGCAGCAAAAGTAGCAGAACATCGGCGAACAGGTCCAGTCAACGCTGGCGGTCCCCAGAACGCGCCTGTGCAAGGGAAATGCTGCCAGATTTTTTCTGGAAGCGTTGACCTGCCGGGTGGCGTCGTCAAAACACTCACGACGCGGGGGAAATACTGCCAATTTGTTTTTGTTCGCACTCACCACACGACGATGGTAGCGTTGGTGGATGCGCATCCGGTACGCAGGACCAACGCTGGAGCGGCGTCGACGCATGTGGCGATGACACTTGGAAAGTGACTGCGCTGCTGTCAGCATGGCAGCAACAACAGGAGCAAGTAGCAAGCACGAGCAGCGAGCAGTAGCAACAGTAGCGGGAAGCGGCATCAGCTAGCAGTAGGAGTAGCAGTGTGTAGCAGCAACAGCAGCCAACAGCAGCAGCATCAGCGGGCAGCTATACCATTCAACAGCAATGGAAGTAGCATGTAGCAGCAGTGAGCAGCAACAGCAACCGGCAGCAGCAGCAGTAGTAGCGAGCAACAGCCAACAGTAGCAAGCAATAGCTGCAATAGCTGCCGGCAGCAACAGTAGTAGTAGCTGCTCTCAGCGAGCATCAAACAGCAAGCAGTGAGCTCGGTGCTCGCAGCTCGTAACGAGCAGCAAGCAGGGACAAACGACAAGGAACAAAAAAAACACAAAACAACACAAAAAGAATACCCCATCTCCATAGGTGGCCCTGTTGCACCTGTAGTAGCAACCACAGCCGTTGCAGCAGGTACAACAGCACTAGCAGTACACAGCACCTTAGCACCAACTTCCTTGGCAGCTACAACAATAGCAACAGCAGCAGCAGCACGAGCAGTAGCAACAGCATCAATAGTAGTAAGACAAGCCGTAGTAGCAACAGCAACATTTGCTACAGCAGCAGTAGTAGCAGCAACAGCAGTGGCTACAGCAACAACAGTCGCAGCAGTAGCTCAATAGGTGATGTAGTAGCGGCTACATCATTAGTGCGACAGCCGTTGCTGACATCAACCATACTTGGCTCACATCACTGCTGACATCAACAACACTATTAAACCTATAGTTACAACCTTGCAGATAACGCAGCAGCAGCTGCTCACGTCAGCCATCCTAGGCTAACGTCACTACTAACATCACCGCTGACTTCAGCAGAACAAAAAAAAGGGGAAACGAAGGATGCCATGGCAGATAATGGAGAGGGGTACTCCTCTATTGGAGGGCCCCCCGTCCTTCAACAATTGCAGTAGTTGCAACAACAAGAGCAGCTGCCGCCACCTTAACAACAACAAAAGCAGCAGCAGCAGCAGCGCCCGCGGCAGCAATAGCAGCAGCAACAGTAGCAGTAGCAACAACAGCAGCAACTGCGATAAAAACAGCAGAAGCAGCAGCACCCACAATAGCAACAACAGCGGTAGCAGCAGAAGCAACAGCAGGAGCAGTAGTAGGAGCAGCAGCAACAGCTGCTGCAGCAGCAATGGCAGTAGCAACAGTAGTAGCAATAACCCGCAGGTTCTGTCGGCGGTCATGCTGGCTTGACAGATCCGCTTGCCGCTTTGCGTAGTATCTCAAAACACTAACACAACAGCTAGGTATGCTGCAGCTCCCGACACAGTAGCCGCAACAGGAGCCGCAGCAGCATCATCAACAGCCGCCGCAATAGCAGCACCGGCAAGCAGCTTTTGTTCCACCCAGGTATGCGAGCCTTCTAGTATCCTATGCGACGCACTACCTGGCACAACAACACACCCAGTGCCAATAGCAGAGCATCACGTTTGCCTTATGCCCCACTATGGGTGTCAGTCGCAGGCCAAAGGACTTGGAAACTCCACTGCCGTCGCTTCAGGCTGGCAAGTAGTTCCGGAGGTGGGAGCTCAGCTTTCGAATTGTGGCACAGGGCGAGGGCTTGTGGCCCTAATATGTCGTGCCCTTTGACTCCACCCAGGCCGACCAGGTATATGACGCCGGTCGTGCCGTGCGTACCCTCGTCCCTGTTGCCCCTTCAACTGTACGTCTCACCCTCAAGCCCTTTCCTGGTGACCTCACCATTGGTGCACTCCCTGATCCCACAACAGCGCGGCATGTACCCATGCGCCCTGATTGTCTATCCATTGACGCCGAGACCAACCGCCTGATCCGGGAGTTCAACCCGCTCCGCATGGGGGAGGCCAAGACGGTCACCTCCTATTGGCAGCGTGCAGATGACATCCCGCGTCGCCTCGAAGACACCGTGCCAACCTTCTCTCCGCGCTCTTGAAAATCAAGCGCTACGCCACCGACGCCTTCTCCGATGTCTTTGTCCACTTTGCTCCCAGGAGGTCCTCGCCGCGATGGTTTCCTAGAGTACTCTCATTCCCTGGGCATATGAGTTCTTCCTCCGCATCGAGGAGGCTTGTGAGGAGTGTCACATCCATCGCACAAATTCCCTTGCCTCTACTGGTTTTGCCTCAGTGACTGTTGCCACCCCAGCAGCAGTAGCGTCTTCCAATGTCTCCTCATTCGGCAAGAAGAAGCATGGGGACAAGAAGGGCAAGGGCCCACAGCAGCATTCCAGCAGCTCGGGTGGTGGCAGCATTGTCTTCCACAACTGTCGCCAGCTAGGACACGGGGTGGTACACATGTCTTCTCTTGACTGATGAGGCTTGTGTCATCGCCACCATGAGTCGCCAGCGCGAGCATTGCCTTGCCACCACTGCCTTGATTGTCGCTGCTCCTGCTACATCTACGCCGCTCGCAACGGCTTCACTGCACTATCTTCCATAGCTGTCCGTGCCCGCTCCCCCGTCACTGATGCTTTCCTCCTCCCTCTTGGACTCCAGTGCCATCACACCGCAGGAGGTCTAATCCGTCAGATCCTCCACCCATAAACGTCCGCTGGAGAAGTTCATTTCATTCTAGATGGGCCTTCCTCGCCCTCCTCCCAGGGGAAGTGCGAGTTGCGTGATCGCTGGTTCCACTACCCTACCCTACATGACAAAGTCTGTGCTGCAATTGTGCCCTGTATCTTTGTTCACTCCATCCTCTTTCGTGCACTTCCCACCTACTCCTCTTCATGATGGTGTCACCTGGCTTGATGTCTGGCCGTCCCGGTTTGCACCCCCGTCCACCCCGTCCGCGTCACTCCCCCACTACCATGTAAATGTCAATGACCTGGCCAAACCGGTCCATGATCCAAGAGACCTAGATCATCGACTCTGAGGCCACACATCACATGACGACATCACATCACGTGACTGATGTCCTTTTTGTCCCTGGCCTTGAGCTCATTCTCCCCTCTATCACAGACCTTGATCGCATGAGCATGGACGTTGTGCACTCGCGTGGTGTTGGCACCGTGTCATTCCGTCCGTCAGGTCGTGTCGTCTTGTATGCCATCGCCCATGGCAACTTGTGGCACATACTGCGCCTGTCCGCTTCTACCTTTTTCCCCTATTGTTTGGCCAACACTGACCACGTGTTTGTCACTAGCACACTCTCTCCGTAGCATACACCTCTCATGCATCATCGCCTCTTTAACGTCCACTCTGCCGTTGTCAACAACATGCTTTGCACGCAGCCAGCTACAAGCCTTGATCCAGCCTCCTTTCTTCTA
Source organism: Penium margaritaceum (assembly GCA_023375785.1). Lineage (NCBI taxonomy): Eukaryota > Viridiplantae > Streptophyta > Zygnematophyceae > Desmidiales > Peniaceae > Penium > Penium margaritaceum. The sequence continues at coordinate 17,314 of SZWC01007715.1, read as the reverse complement.
ATGTGTCCCACCGAGTGCATTGATTGTGCTTAGTGGAAAATGCACCGTTCCACCTACCCCCTGTCTGCCTCTTGTGCCACCGCCCCACTTGACTCGGTCCACTCTAATGTCATGTGTCCCCTCTCAACAGAGTCCGTCAGAGAACACGGTCGTTATGTCCTGAGACTGACGGATGACTACTTTCGCAATCGTTGGATCTTCTGCCTTCAAAAGAAGAGCGACGTCGCCCCCGCCATTCGGGACTGGCTAGTTTGTGCTGAGCGCAAGTGTGCTTGCCCCCTCTGTCGCTTCCGCTTTGATCGCGGGGGTGAGTTTCTGGGGGATACCACACTCTTCCTCGCCGATCATGGCGTCCATTATGAGACGTCCGCGCCTTACACGCCAGCCCAGAATGACGTTAATGACTGGTGAAACCACACCATGGCTAACGACGTCCGCACCATGCGGGTTGAGTCCGGTCTCTCTGAGGGCTTCTACTTTTGAGGCCATGACCTACATGACACGAGCCTAGAACCAGATTCCCCACAGAACCATTCCCCTTCAGTCCACACCATACTAGCACTGGTGTGGAGAGCAAGCCGCCCTCCATTCGGCCCACTTTTGGGGCTGCGTCGCCATCGTGTGGCTGCCTGTGCCACACCAGGCTTGAGCCTCATGGCCGTCTCTGCACCTTCCTCAGCACCTCGCGTGAGTCCAAGGCATGGCGCTTCTGGGATCCCACCCAGCACTACATCATTGAGTCCCAGGATACCCTCTTTTTTTAGAACTTGTTTCCCCGCGACCTCGTTCGCTCCGGCACGTCGATGTTCCTTCCATCGCGTGGGGGACTGGTAGGTCCCTCCTCCGTCTAGTTGCGTCCAGGCGTCCCATCGTCTGTGCCCGCGAGTCCTTCTATGCCGGCTCCCCCGTCCGTTTTCGCCAGCCTCTCCGGCGGCTGCCCTGTCCGTGTCCGCCAGCCCCTCTGGGCCGGCTGCCCCGTCCGCGTATGCCAGCTCCTCCGGGCTGGCTGCCCCATCCATGACCGCAAGCCCTTCCAGGCTGGCTGCCCTGTCCGTGTCCACCAGCCCCTTCAAGCCGGCTATCCCGTCTGTGTTCGCCAGCCCTTCAGGGCTAGCTGCCCCATCCGTGTCCGCCAGCCCATTCGGACCGGCTTCCCCGTTTGTGTCCGCCAGCCCCTCAGGGTTGGCTACCCCATACGTGACAACCAGCTCCTCCAGGTTGGCTGCCCCGTCGGTGCCCGCTAGCTCCTCCCGGCCGGCTGCCCCATCTACGTCTTCCAGCTCCTGAGGGCTGACTGCCTCGTCTGTGTCCACCAGCCCCTCCGGGCTGGCTGTCCCATCCGTGTCTGCCAGCCACTCAGGGCCGACTGCTCTGTCCCTGTCTGCCAGCCCCTCTAGGCCAACTGCTCTGTCCACATCTACCACCTCCTCAGGGCGGGCTGCACCGTCTCTGTCGGCGCGCTACACACGTGGTCTGGGCGAGAGTCTTCGACCAAGGCCGACAATGAGCACTCAAGCTGCCTCCTCATGCCCTCTTGCGCAACGACCCCCTGTCATCCCATGAGGTTCCTTGCCTCCTGTCAGACCCACTTCCACAGTCATAAGTGGGGACACTCACACCAAGGTACCTGGCTTGGCCACGCTGTCATTCATCACTTACCTATATCCATGGTCAGCTTGGGGCTATGCCTTGCTCCATCAAGAGCACGGGCATGTCGTCACGGCCATGCTCACACGTATACCACCAGGGATGTGGGACGAACACGTCCTTATTGTCTGTCCCACGGAGCGACCAGAGGACCCAGCCACCCTACGTGAGGCTCGGACGTCTCCCGAGGCTGCTGACCGGGAGGCTATATGTGCCGACAAGCTTGCCTCCATTCGGCAACATCAGGTCTATGAGCTTGTCGACCTCCCCCCGGGCCGCAAGGCAATGGGTGCCAAGTGGACTCTCTGGCGAAAGTGGAAGCCAGATGGGACCCTCGACAACTCCAAGGCCATCTTACAGCCCAGGGGTTTGCTCAGGTCTCTGGGATTGACTATGACCAGATCTTTACCCTGATTGGTCGGTTCTCCACTAGTCAAGCGTTGTTCAGCCTAGTTGCCTAGCACGGGTGGGAAGTGCATCAGATGAATGTGAGCAACGTCTTTCTCCATGGCTCACTTGAGGGAAGTGAGCTCTACATGGTGTAGCCTCCAGGCTTTAACGATGACTCTGGCAAGGTCTGGAAGCTGTGGAAGGCCCTTTATGGCCTGAAGCAGTCACCGCGCTGCTGGAACCAGGAGATCAGTCGCACGCCTTTACGCGGCGGCCTCCTTCATAGCTCTGCTGGCCCCGCACTATTCATCAGTCCACGAGGTTAAACCCTTATCGCTCTCTTGGTCTATGTCGACGACCTCCTCATCACATCGTCGGATGTAGCTGCCATCCAGCGGGTCAAGGACCTGCTACATGATGCCTATGAGATGAAAGACCTTGGGTTAGCATGGGTCTTTTTGGGCATGGAGCTTGAGCATGATCGCTCTATGGGCATCCGGCATGTCCATTAGGCCGCCTACGTCCAGACCTTGTGTGGACCCTTCGTTGAGGACCTACCCCTTGTGCCGAGAGCATCATCACCCATGTCACGTGGTGGTCAGGCAATGCTAAAGAGCTCTGATCCAGCCGTGGTGGGGGAGCCAGTAGACGTCACAAGGTATTTATGCATCTTCAGGAAACTGATCATCCTGGCGACAACGACGCGTCCAAATATTGTGTTTTCCATCAACCTCCTTGCACAATTCTCTCGGGATATGCATCACCTCCACTTTGAGGCCGCAATCCGAGTACTTTGCTATGTCTTCTCCAACCCACAGCAAGGCCTCGTGTTCCATTGCAAGCTGTCCGTTGTTGAGATGGGATACCACAACGGTGACTGGGCCGACAGTCCGGACGGTAAGAGTCAAACTGGTTGGATCTTTCTTGTTGGTGGCACAGTTGTGTCCTAGCACATCGCCAAGGAAGGCTACATTCTGCGCAACAGTATAAAGGCTGAGTATATGGTCATTGGTTCTGGCGCTTGTGAGAGTGTGTGGTTGCACTTCCTGTTATCTGAGTTGCGTCAATCAGTCCCGTCCATCACGTCGCAACGTGAAGATAAAAGTGCCTTGGCCATTGTTGACAATGACGGTGTGCATTACACTCGCACAAAATACATCAATGTCGAGTATCACCATGTGCATTCATTGTTGCATGACGATAGCATCATCATTGTGTGGTTTGAGACAGTTGAAACATTTCCTGACTTCTTAACCAAGGCACTGAAGCGTGACTTGGTCAGGAAGGATGTGAGTGCGGTCTGCATGCGTCCGTGAGGTTCTCTCTCTCTCTCTCTCTCTCTCTCTCTCTCTCTCTCTCTCTCTCTTTCTCTCTCTCTCTATCTCTC
>SZWC01007714.1:78535-124754 GCA_023375785.1 Penium margaritaceum | reverse complement strand
AGCTTCCAGACTTAGACTCTAGAGCAGCAGACTGAGGGGGCAGCTGACCTAAGCAACGAGCGTGGAAGCCCGCACGCTGCATCAACAACGCTGCTGCCCCAACACGCTGCATAGTTTCCATTTCCGGGCCATCGCATTGAGTACAAGGTCTCAATTTCCCTCTTCATGAAGTACGGACTGCCCATGACACTGAAGAAGAGGGTGGACGTCTGCAGTGGTCAGGAGTAGGAAGTGCTTAAAGTCATTTGTGCCACACATTGTCAACAAATATTGTTGAGTCTTTGGTCAACATCAATTTATGCACGTCGTCATTCGTGCTCACCATGGTCCCGCTTCCCTGCACATTTTGCCCGCATATGCAAGTCGTGTCCCTGGAGTAATTTGTTCTACGGAGCTTCCTTTCACCTTATGAAGCTTCTTTTTCTCATGCGGAGCCTCCTTTTCACCTACTCAGCTTCGTTTTATACACGCGTTTAAGTCACAAGCCATGTACCCTAGTCTAGCTCAGCGCTGTGGGAGCTTTTGTTGCAACAGAGGAGGCTAACTTGACAGAAAAAGAGTGTGGCAGCGGAAAAAAATCCAGTGAATCACATGAGCGCCGGCTCCATAGAGTTGTTCCTAGGGTGTGCTTGCCTGCCAATCTTTGTGTGTTGGATTCGTAAGAGCTTGGACTGTGTTTCGGTATGCCGTTTCCGCGCTTCAAACAATGGCACTACCTTGATTCTTGCCCTATTCTTAAGATCTAGGTAGGTATGCCATGAGGGTTGTGAAAGTAGATGGAGGGTGAGTGCGAGGGTGGAGCAACACACACAACCACAAGTGATGCTACGAATCGGGAGTCCACCTGAGTGTTTGTCAAAGGGAGAACGAACGGACCAAATGTGAGTGGGGACTGTTGGTGTTGCTAACCCTCTAGTACAAATATTCCAGTCCACTTGCCTCCACGCACACACATCTATCCAGGAGAGTGAACCAACGTGGTTGAACCACATGTTGGTGTATGGGCTTTGAGCTATCTTGTAGCCTTGTCTCCTAGTTTGAACTGATGGTTCTCCAGTGGCTACATTACTTCTTCAGTGACATGAATGGTGCATTCTAGCAGCTCTGTTTACCCATATGTGTCTAGTAGAGTTTTCTCGGTGGTCGAGACCCGGGCACTTGGTGGTTTGTGCCAGTGCTCCGGGAGACCCACAAAGATTGACTGCATATTGCCTCTGACAGGTTGTACACTCTCTCTGTGGTCGAGACCCGGGTACACGGTGGTTTGTGCTGGTACCTCGGGAGACCCTGCACTGATTGGTCTAGTCTTAGAGACCTTTTTGACAGACATGTGTAGTCTGCGTGTGGCTGAGACCCGGACGCCTGGTTGCATGTTCTGGCGTCTCGGGAGGACTAAACTTGCCTAGCTTGGCTAGACCGTGATGCTAGTGTGTCACCGTATATTTTGGTTGTGTTTGGGGTACATTTGATATTTTCCTGTCGGTCGAGACCCGGGCACACGGTTGACTGTTCCGGTGCCTCGGGAGACCTCCAGTTTGTGATTTCATGTTCTGGGACATGTGTACTCCCCGTCCGTGCCTTTTGGTGCGGCGGGGATGACGGGGCCTGGTGGGCTAGCCGCCAGTCCCCAGTACAAAAGCTCAGCGTAGGGCTCATTGTACCTCTCTCATTGATTCTTCATCTATTCGTTCCAAACTTAGCCAAATCTTGGCGCTGCATTTCTCCCACTCACCACCAGAGCTCGTGTCTCTTCCAACATGAGCTTGCATGCCCTAGACGTATTTTAGCATGGTATCAGAGCACAGGGGGGCCGTGTGAGCAGTAGTGCAGCAAAACAGACTGGAACTGCAGCTGACGTGTGCCACGTGGCGCCACGCATACATACAGGTGCAAGGAGCAACAAACGTGCCTGAGACAACAGTAGACGTACCTACATCGCATCAAGGACATCATTCACTTAGGCTTTAGGTTAGAGCACTCTTCAGGTTAGATGTAGTGAGACTATCGGGTGCTACCGCCGCTCTTGTTTAGGCAGCAGAAGCAAACAGCACCCCGCCGGCAGCTGTGATCCCACACTTTCTTGGTTGGACACGTGTGTTTTGTGAGTAAACGCGATTACGCGGTGCCAGCAACGTGCGAGCAGCCAGCACAAGCCGCATGCAGTAGCAGCGTCAGCAATGTAGCAGCCTGCACTTGCAGACAGCAGCAGCAGCAGTAGTAGCAGTCGCGTGCGCAGGGGCAGGAGCAGCAGCAGCCGCTGCGGGCATTGCACGCAGCCGTTGCGAGCAGTTGCAGTCGCGCAACACAGCCACTCTCCGCCACTTGCTGCGGCAGCAACGCGCGGCAGCATCAGTCTGCGCCCTGAGCACCAGAAGCATTGCGCAGCGTAACTGCTGGCAGTGACGACGGCAGCCGCGCTGGTGCAGCTTGCTGCAGCGCGGTTGCAGCAGCGTCCGACGCCACAACCTCTGTTTTTCCCTCTGTTGCCCTGCTTTCCTCCCCTCTTGCCGCCGATTCTCTCGCCCCACAACCTCTCTCTCACCTGCTGACTCCCTACCTCTTGTGTCTGCTGACTCTCTGTGCTCTCACGGACCCGGCTGCTCCCTCTCTCGCTCGGGGTCCTCTCTCCTGCCTGCGTTCGATCGCTCCGTCTCTCGCTCTCACTCGTTCGCTCTCTCGATCACGCGCAGTCGTGCTGACATCACCGTCGGCACCTCGCGAGACCCACCCACGACTTTCGCGTGGGTGCGAATGCCACCCACGCGATCGTGGGTGGTTGCGTGTTGTCATCGATCCCTCTCGTCGGACTTGACCCGGCCTCACCAATCAAAACAAAACAGGGGCAATCGAGAAAATCTCAGATCTTCGTCAACCCGGGAGTAGTTCTGTAACCTTTTCTATAGAATAACACACTATTTTCTTTTACTTATTTTTCTCCTGTATTTTCTACTTAGGAGGGGGGATTTTTCCCATACCATTTTCTTTCCTTTTTCCCTCTCTTAGCTCGAGCACGTCTACCGTGCACTACAACCTCTTTCATTTTTATTTTTCCTAGTTCTCGACCCGGGCTCTTACCCCGCATCCTTGAATTTACTAGAAACAGTGATAGCACCTCTCACCCCCATCACATCTTACTGTCCCTTTCGGCACGATGTTTCCCTGGCCTGGGCCACCTCCTGGCCCCTACGTTACACACGCGACTTCTCCATCGCCTACAGAGAGTGTTCTACACTCTCACCATCTTCTTCCGCGACCCTCGGACCCACTGAGGCAGCAGCCGGGGTCACCTCCACGTGATTTCTCGGGCCATGTGCTCCCGTTGCTTGCATCCACACCGCCGGGAGCCAGCGTACCTTACGCTCCCTCTCATCACCAGCTGCCTCCGGGCGCCGTGTTTCTACCACCGGCTCCACTACCTCATGGTGGTGTTGGTCCGTCACTCCTGTGGTCAGTTTCTACACCGCCAGGACACATCGTTCCCATCGCTCCGCCATGTCACCAGCCTACCGGCACACTGACCCGACATCTGGCACCACCCTCTCCTGGGTACCCTGGCCAGCTTCCTCTATGGGCGCCTTCTACTCCGACCGGACCCGGATCTCTACACGCCCCCGCGTGTCCTCAGCCTGACGGCTTGTTGTCCGGACCGCCTCCACCCTCTGGTCAGCCTTCTCCATGGTCCTTCTCGTCACCACCGAACCAGGGCATTCTTCACGCTCCTCCGCATCATCCTCTGCCTTCAGGGGTCGAGGTGTGGCAGCCAGTACCACCTCTTAGTGATGCTGGTCTCCAGCCGCTCCCGTGGTCGGTCCCTACACCGCCGGGACGCGACATTCTCCATCCTCACCACCATTCCTCTGAGAGGACTGGTCTTCTCCTTCCACGACAGGATCCAACTCTTCGTGGTTTTGCTTGCCACTTCTGTGGCGATGGACGCCATGGTTGGCGCCAGTGCCACTTGCGTCCCAGTGGGTGGCATCCACCATGGCTCCAGCCTCGTGATTTTCTTCATGCTCCACCGCAGCCGGATCTCCCTTGCTCGTTCGTTCCTCACACCGGCGCTCTGGCAGTCCTGTACACCGAGCTCCAGAGTCTGCGACAGATGATGCAGCAGGTCAGGGACCACCTCTTCTCCCATCGGGATGATTATTCCTGTTCCGCGTCGTCCTCATCCTCTTCCTCCTCATCTGAGGGACCTTCTTCAGCTGCACCGGACCTTTCCTCTCAGTCTGCAGCTATTCTCTCCATCCTCCGCTCCACTGGTGTCATACCCGCTCCCTGTCCGCCTCCTGCTCGACGACGTCGTTGTCGCCCATCGCGTCATGTTTGTCTCGTCTCTGGCACGTCTTCCTTTCCACTTGCTTCTGTTGTTGCACCGGTTGCGGGGGGGTGTGTGCATCCGTCCACTTCGCCATCGACCATGTCAGTGAGCACCGAGGATGGAGCAAGAGCACTTAGCACTTCACCTGTTGGAGCAGGTCCATTGGTAGTAGCAGCATCAGACACATCCACACAGTCTACATCCACGCCTTCCGCACCCTCTACAGCACCAGCTGCATTAGCTGGTACAGCTGCACTCGCTGCACCGGCTGCCCCACCAGGTGCATCGCCTGCAGTAGTGTCCTGTGCAGCTCCTCCAGCCTTAGGAGCAGTAGCAGCATCAGACACATCCACACAGTCTACATCCACGCCTTCCGCACCCTCTACAACACCAGCTACATCAGCTGGTACAGCTGCACTCGCTGCAGCGGCTGCCCCACCTGTTGCATCGCCTGTAGCAGTGTCCTATGCAGCACCCTCCACAGTACCAGCTTCATGCGCTGGTATAGCTGTACTTGCTCCACCAGTTGCCCCACCTGCTGCACCGTCAGCAGGTGCGTCCCCTATAGCGTCTACATCTCCACCAGGATCAGCAGCATCAGTCCTCTCTACACCAGCAGCCGCAGCCTCGACATCATCTGCAGCATCCGTAGTTTTTGCAGCATCAGCTTCCTCTGGACTCTTGGCTTCGTCCTCAGTGTTGGTCTCATCCGCTACATTGACCCCACTAGCTGCATCGATGCCCTTGGTAGCAGTAGGTACTACGGCGGCGCCTGTGATAGGTGCATCTACCACACCCTCAGTACCGACGACACCAGCTGTATCTGGTGCCTCTCCAGTGTCGGTACCTTCAGGATCATCAGCTCCATCCTCTCCCTCAGCGAGAGCACCTACATCTTCTGCAGCATCACCTGTTGAGGCATCAGCTACATCCACTGTATCGACATCCTCTACAACACCTCCGGCATCCGTTCCGTCCGCTACATCGGCAGCACCAGCTTCATCAGCAGCATTAGCTGCATCATCAGCATCAGCTGCATCAGCACCACCGGCTTCATCGGCAGCATCTGCTGCATCTGCAGCACCGGCAGCATCTGCATCATCAGCTGCATCGGCAGCATCATCTCCACTGGCAGCATCAGCTACATCGTCAGTAGCAGCCACATCGGCAGCCTCAGCTGCATCGACAGCATCAGCCGTGTTGGCTTGTCCCTCATTGGTCAGTGATCATGCAGCAGCTGATAGAGACATCTGGGGGGGGGGCGTCAGAGGCTTGCCCACCTATGGTGGTGACTGCAGAGTTAGTTCCCTGCACCAGGTCGGCAGCACCCAGTCATTCCTGTCTGAGATGCCGAGCTGAGGAGGATGAGATTCGTTCCCAGATCAGTGCGCAGGAGACGTACGTCGCTACCGTTCGAGCGATATTGTGTGGCGACATCCCTCCACCGGAGGATGCTCCAGGTTACACCTTCATTGGAGATATGGGGAGGAGCGATTACATCCACATGTCTAGAGGGTGTGAGCTGAGGGATGCAGGGGGGTGGTTGCGTGCACTACAGGATACGTTAGCCGAGATACTTGTTGAGGGTTGTAGCGGACACAGCCCAGATGGTTCCGAGTCTAGTTCCGTAGCACCATCAGACAGCACCTCACAGGATGGGGATCCTGATGTACTGAGCAGTGACGACACATCAGACAGCCTTGCGACATCCTTCAGCTCACCCACATCCTTCTCCTTTACACCTGTACCATCTCTCTCCACCTCTGAGTCTTGAACGCCTCCTACCTCACAGGTTATCCAGCATCCACGTCCTTCAGATGACCCATTGTCTTAGTCCTTGGATACCTTGAGACATCTTGCTTCAGGAGGCACAGCACCTGCAGCCACTCAACTTCGAGCAGCAAAGATGGAGGTGATGGTACTCCGGAGAGTGGTTGACTCCTTGTCCACCACGTATAGTGAGATGATAGCAGTGCTTGAGGATGTTGAGTTTGAGCTTCGCACAGTGACTCAGGAGGATCATGCCGAGATGCGTGAGCGCGCCTCTCTTCTCCAGAGTGAGTTGGTTGTAGTATAGGAGCATATACGCACATTGGAGTGCGCAGCTGATATACCGACTGCAGGAGTGAGTTTCCCACACACAACTCCAGCTCCGTCTCCACTCTCCACTCCAGGATCCTCCAACACCATCCTCTCCACCTGTACTATTTCGGAGTCTGCTGGTTGGGACCTCTGGCACCTCCCAGATGTGGGGGGATCAGCCTCTCTCTCCTCGCTCAGCCATGGAGGATTNTATAGGAGCATATACGCACATTGGAGTGCGCAGCTGATATACCGACTGCAGGAGTGAGTTTCCCACACACAACTCCAGCTCCGTCTCCACTCTCCACTCCAGGATCCTCCAACACCATCCTCTCCACCTGTACTATTTCGGAGTCTGCTGGTTGGGACCTCTGGCACCTCCCAGATGTGGGGGGATCAGCCTCTCTCTCCTCGCTCAGCCATGGAGGATTTGGCAGCGTCTTCTCCACTCTTGCACCCTCTGAGTCTGATGAGAGTGACACCCAGGATCCTGCTAGTTGGGATCTCTGGCAGCTTCCATGTGGTGAGTGACAGGCGTTAGAGAGTGCGCGAGTGAGTTGTGCACATGTTAGTCATTGTAGCCTCATCCTCATCTCTCTGATGACGTATTCACATCTCCAGCTACTGTCAGGTGTGTCCATTGTTGGATTGTTCTCCCTAGGATCGTTTGAGCCAGGAGGAGATGCACTGTTATCTTCAGGCGATAGGTTCACAGCTTTCTGCATGCAGGGGGAGCAGATGCATCCTAGCACATTGGTGTTGGCGTTCATGTTCTCAGGACTCTCTGATCACGGGGGAGCGTCTGTATCGTCTCAGCTGGTACCTTGTCGACAGCTCTTGCAGCCCAGGGGGAGTGTTGGTGTATGGGCTTTGAGCTATCTTGTAGCCTTGTCTCCTAGTTTGAACTGATGGTTCTCCAGTGGCTACATTACTTCTTCAGTGACATGAATGGTGCATTCTAGCAGCTCTGTTTATCCATATGTGTCTAGTAGAGTTTTCTCGGTGGTCGAGACCCGAGCACTTGGTGGTTTGTGCCAGTGCTCCGGGAGACCCACAAAGATTGACTGCATATTGCCTCTGACAGGCTGTACACTCTCTCTGTGGTCGAGACCCGGGTACACGGTGGTTTGTGCCGGTACCTCGGGAGACCCTGCATTGATTGGTCTAGTCTTAGAGACCTTTTTGACAGACATGTGTAGTTTGCGTGTGGCTGAGACCCGGACGCCTGGTTGCATGTTCCGGCGTCTCGGGAGGACTAAACTTGCCTAGCTTGGATAGACCGTGATGCTAGTGTGTCACCGTACATTCTGGTTGTGTTTGGGGTACATTTGATATTTTCCTGTCGGTCGAGACCCGGGCACACGGTTGACTGTTCCGGTGCCTCGGGAGACCTCCAGTTTGTGATTTCATGTTCTGGGACATGTGTACTCCCCGTCCGTGCCTTTTGGTGCGGCGGGGATGACGGGGCCTGGTGGGCTAACCGCCAGTCCCCAGTACAAAAGCTCAGCGTAGGGCTCATTGTACCTCTCTCCTTGATTCTTAATCTATTCGTTCCAGACTTAGCCAAATCTTGGCGCTGCATTTCTCCCACTCACCACCAGAGCTCGTGTCTCTTCCAACATGAGCCTGCATGCCCTAGACGTATTTTAGCACCACACACCACGTGGTGTCTAGAAGCAACAAATCAATCAAGCATGTCGGGCGTTGCTCGCGCTCTGCTGTTAACGTCGATACCACTCGCGTAGCCTGATGCTTGTACCTATGGGCTAGCCAGGTACTCTCTGAAAATTCTATCATGGAATATATTGGTTGAAGCTAGGAACTACTCTAGAGCGGCTGGTTGGGGTGCAACATAGTTGGAGTAGGCATGGCCCCACGCTTGTTGCTTTGCACTGCTGCCCCCTCTGGATACTCCGAGACTTGTGAGAGGAAAACGACGCGCTGAGGAGTTAGCGCCAGAAAGGTTGAAAGAACTGAGAATGAATGATTAGCAATTGAGAATGAGAGGAACTGAGAGACCCCTCACAGAACTAGGCCTAGCTCAGCTCTGTAGAGCTTGTTACTCAGGTCACCAACCAATCAGGAAATTCCTGTTTTCCTAGCAGGCTAGCTAGAATGACCCCGGTCACAACAGTGCCCAAATGATCTGAAACTTGGACCCTAAGCAGGACATGACGTTGCAAGTGCAACCTTGCAGTCAGATCTTGCACAGGACACGTTCAGACAGCATCTGCGGTGGCAGTGACCGCCAACGGCGTGACTGCTGAGGAGGCCCGCCGATGGAGCTGAGCACGTATGCGTCTGAGGGGAAGAGGCTCCAGCAAAATGCGTACAGACCTCAGCGTGAGTCGGCTCCACCGGACGACGCTCCAACAACGTCACGTCTCGCCATCATTCATCTGCACGCCGATGTACACAAGCCGGGAGGACACAACAGAGCACAATGAGAGATGCGCAAAAACCAACAATTGATTGCTTACAACTTTGTTGGCATGCCCACAAACACTTTAGGATGATGTGGATTGTTTTGCATGCCTGTTGGTTTGTGGTTGTCTTTGGTTAGTTGCTGGTTGCTGATTTTGATGAGGTCATGCTATTGGAATTCTCCGGCAACAACCGCTCTCAGTTTATCTTGGGAGGTCTGGCTCGACCCTAGGGGTGGCAGTAGTCTCACCTCGTGCTTGATGCACGAGGTGGGTCTCGTTCAATTGCGCTAAAGCGTTGCTCCATCCAACCACTCACTACTTCGTTCAATTCTAAGTGTGATCTTCACCAAATCCATGGTGTCTCTCACCCCCTCACGTCGCCACTAACTTCTGGTATCAGAGTAGTAAGGGGAGAGCTCTTGCTCTTGTCCCCACCACCCTCTCATGTCTTGGGACACAAAGTTCTGGGACTAGGTTTTGCCTCCGGCTCTCGGCCGCGGACCGACGTCATCGAACACACCACGCGATAGTCGGCCATGTTGACTGTCAGACTACTTAGCTTCCCTCTACAGCACACATCTTGTGTGTGTGTGGAGCCCCTTTTCCCACCCTCCGTGCTCGTCGCCACCAAAAAACCCGCAGTGGCGACTATATCGACGAAGCGGAGGTGTTTGATAGCCGGCCAGAGAGCTCACTCTGAGCTGCTGCCCATCACAACCTACTCCTCACCTACAACAACCCCACGCTACATTTGCGGAGGAGCGGCTTCTCCGCTCACCTGTGACCGGGCATTTTATTGTTGCTTTGCGGCAGCCCGCGTCTCCACTGCGTTCTGCAGTGTGGACAACCTCATCGGTGACAGCCGGTATGAGGACTTCACCCTTTCAGTAGCACCACCATCCATATATGCTTAGCACCTGCAGCCATAGCTGCAACCGCACTCGCAGCAGCTCCGTCGATAGCAGCTGCAGCTGGCACAGTAGCACCCATGCAACCACAATTCTGCAGGCCGCCGGGTTTCTCGTCCATCTCAGCAGCTGCTCCAGCCGCAGTCAGTGCAACTGCACCAACAGCGGCTGCAGCCACAGCTGCAGCATTCGCTGGGCGTCTTGCCCACTGGAGCTGCCCTCCAGTCAACCCTTTGATGCGTGAAGGCTTGGCAGTGGCTGAAGCTGTTCCATGCTGTCCTTGATGTTACCGCCGCTCTTGCCGCAACTTTTGCTACAACCGCCACGGTTTCCCGTGCTCCTGCTGGCACTGCTGGTGGTCGCGTTGAAGACGAGTTCATCGAGGCTGCCTCCACTTCCGGCCCTCTAGCTGGAGCCGCCATGAGCGTAGCCACTTAGCTCTCAGCAGTTACAGGTGCAGTTGCTCTCTTTGTTGCCTCTACAACCACATCGACCTTAGAGCTATCACTCTACCGTTAATCTTCTTCATCGCAGCATCCACCACTCCCACCACGTCATGTGTCTACACCTTTTGCGCAGCTACAGTAACCGTTACGGCTGCCTTAACTTGGTCCTTGTGCCTCGTGGTCTCAGCTGCATTGTGCATGTTTTTTCCTCCCTACCTCTGCTGTTGCTGTGCTACGACCTCTGCTCGTACTGCTTCCACGCCCTCCATGTGATAAGCATTATGCTTGACCCCTTCACTTCTTTTCCGTTGGTGGTCCTTGCTTGGTTCTATGGCCTCCCACTTAGTTGTCCACAGCAGATATAGAAGCCTCTCCAGCGACAACACTCCATAAATTCTATCCGTGCCCGTTGGGGCAAAGGAAACGCTACGGAAATTTATGCTGCCTTCTACCTTGCTGTACTTTCATGATCTTCCATCATGCCTGACCACGAAGTTGCTATTGCAGAGCTCCACGAGCAGCTGCAGAAGACATGTCTTGCTCTCGATTTTACCCAAAATCATGAGCAGGTTGCTGGCGCAAGAAGGCTGAGTTGGCCGAGGCTGTTGCTGAGCTTGTGATGAAGCACCTTTTTCAGCATGTTCCTGCTACCACTGTTGTCATTGCTGCTAGCACCACTACAGCCACTGGTTCCTCTTTGACCGGGCTTATTGATACCTCACGAACAGTCTCATCCTCTATCAAAACTCACTCCACTACACTGCTGCCGTTGTCCGTGCATGCACACTCTTGCCTCTTCCTTGCCATCGTGACTTCGAAACACTGCCACCAGCAAGTTGACCTTCTCATCTTAGGAAGTCTGCTTCAGCGCATAGGCTTAGGTTAAGCACCTCTGACAGTTTTACAATCTGCCTGACACGTCTACTGCCACGCCTTTTTCCCTGCAGCCTGCTAAGACTGATCGTTCAAGTTGCGAGTCCTGTTGATGTTGGTTTTTGCGCATCTCTCATTGTGCTCTGTTGTGTCCTCCCGACTTGTGTACATCGGCGTGCAGATGACTGACGGCGAGACTCGATGCTGCTAGAGTGTCTTCCGGTGGAGTCGACGCACGCTGAGGCTTACTCGCAGTTCGCTGGAGCCTCCTCTTTGCGGCGACGTGCTGAGCTCCATCGGCAGGCCTCCTCGGCGGTCGGGCCGCCGGCGGTCATTGCCACCGCAGATGCTGTCTGCATGCGTCTAGTGCTGGATCTGACTAAACCATTGCATCTGCAATGTCATGCTCTGCCTAGGTCCATGTCTCCTGTTGCATGGCACTGTTACGCATCATGGACTATCGTAGGCACTGTCTAGGTTCGGGCAGCCATAACTCTTCGCTGCTATTTTTCTAGCTGTTTCTAACCACACGACTGCATTCGTAGCGTCGATGTTATGCTATGTTCCAGTTTTCAGGCAAAACGGACGACGTCCGGGTTTTGGGCTGTCGGCCGTCTGGCAGGGCTCACCGAGAAAGCCCTGCCTGCCAGAAAATAGGTCTAGATCTGTTTTCTGATTGGCTGGTTAGCTGAGTAACAAGTTCTACAGAGCTAGAGGGGAGCAAGAACTTGGAGGGGTCTCCCATTGTTGCTCATTCTTCATCCCTAATCAGTCACTTCTTTTTTCAGCTGCTTTCTGGCGCTAACACCAGTGCGCGCGTTTCTGAGTAACAAACCCAGAGCTTCCAGAGTTCGACTCTAGAGCAGCGGACTGAGGGGGCAGCAGACATAAGCAATGAGCGTGGAAGCCCGCACGCTGCATCAACAATGCTGCTGTCCCAACCTGCTGCCTAGCCTTTCTCTCTTGGTATCAGAAGCAGAGCATAGCAGCAACAGCAGAAGACTGGCATACAGGTGCCAGACAACGCCGGCGGACCGCCATATGCGCCAGTGTAGGGGAAATGCTGACGGATTCTTTTCGACAGCATTGACCCGCTTGATGGCGGCGTCAGATTTTTTCCCACGGCCAGTGGGCCAGGGGAAATGCTGTCGGATTTTTCTGGTAGCACTGACCCCCACACGTGACGCGAGGAGGTGAGCGGCAGGCCGCGTCAGACACTTGCGGGTGACGACGCACGCGGCAACGTCACCTAGGTGCAGTGACTGGCACCAGCGAGCAGCAGCAGCAGCAGCAGCCTGGAGCAGCAGCAGCGGCAGGCAATAGCAGCGAGCAGTGGCAGTAGCAGCCAGCAGCAGTTGCGTGTAGCAGCAGCAGCCGGCAACAGCAGCAGCTCGCAGCAACAACAACGACGGCCAGTAGTAGCAGCTCGCAGTAGCAGCAGCAGCGGCAGCGAGCAGCAGCAACAGCGAGTAGCAACAGCAGCAGGCTGCAATAGCCATAGCAGCAAGCTGCAGCAGCAGCAGCAACAACAGCGAGCAGTAGCCGACAGCAGCCAGCAGCGGCTGTTGCTGGTTGCAGCCCGCAGCTCACCGCGAGAGACAGGCTACAAGCAGCGAGCCCGCTGCTCTCAGCAAGTAGCGGACTACTGGCAGCGAGGAGCGATCTCGTTGCTGCCCACAGCGAGCAGCAAAGCTCGCTATGACAGACGAAAGAGAAAAAAAAAATTATGGAGGAGAAAATAAAATCCCCCATCCCACCAGCGACTTTGTCGCGATTGTAGTAGCCGCCATCGCTGCTACAGCAGCCACAGCAGCCGCAACAGCATGCAGCAGCAGTAGTGACCTCCGTCCTTGGCCTCACTCTAGACGCCGGCCGCAGGCAAAAGGACTTTGAGATGCCGCCCCCGCAGCTTCACGCCGGTGAGCAGTTCCGGAGCTGGGAGCTCAGCTTCTGCATCTGGGCGCAGGATGAGGGCCTGTGGGCATACTACACCCTTCCGTACGACTCCACCCAGGCCGACCAGCTGTATGATACTGGTCGCGTCGTACGCGCCCTTGTCCCTGTCACTCCTCCGGCTTTCCGCCTAGCCCTAGAGCCCTTTCTCGGCGACGTCACCGCTAGCGCACCCTAGACCCTGCCGCCGCATGGCACGTCCTCACTCGTCCTCATCGCCTATCCAGCGTGGCTAAGACCAGTCTTCTACTGCAGGAGTTCAACTCCCTGCATATGGGAGAGACCGAGACAGTCACCGCTTAGTAGCAGCGGGCTGAGGACATCCTCCATCACCTAGGCACCTCTGCTCCACCCCCTCTAGCCGCGCTCCTCACCATCAAGCGCGGTGCCACCAACGCGTATGCGGACATCTCCGTGCACTACTCCCAGGATATCCTCTCCACCATAGTGGCCCAGGGCACCCTCATGCCCTGGGCATACGAGCTCGTCTTCAGGATTGAGGAAGCTCGTCTGGAGTCCCGCCTCTAGCGCAAAGAGGCTCTCGCCTCCTCTGCCGTCGCTTCAGTGGCGGTCGCTTCTCTCGCAGCAACTACCATACTGATCTTTAATTTCGGATATAAGTATTTTTGTTGTGATTGAAATTGAACGAAAATTTTCTTCAACGAATTCATTAGGTACACCCAAATTAATTCTTCCCAGAGAGTGTCACAAAATTTCGTTCACCTCCCGGGTTCAAACACTTTGCGTCTGTTATTGCATTAGGAATTTTCAGTGACTGGTCTGGTTTTGACGCCCTCGGTTGCCCAGGACCTGCACACATCCAGAAGTTGGCTTCGTGCGGTGTGTAGTTCACGTACTGATTGACGTGGTAACTTGTAAAAAAAGGGCGGCCGAGGAAAACCAGCTGTTCCGTGAACGCCCGACCAACGATCATTGTAGACAGCACGCATAGTTGCTAGTGTTGAGCTAGGTCTTTCAACAAATTTGGAGATCATACATTTTCGTTCAACGAAAGCTTAGCAACCACCAAAATAACTCCCAAGCCAAAATCCATGATCGAAATTATGGATTCCATAAAGTATAAAAATGAAAAAAAATGAATTTAGAGTTCACTACGGTACCTCCACCAGCTCCTCGTCACCGGGGAAGAAGAAGAAACGGAGCAAGAAGGACAAGGGTCAGCAACAGTCGATTGGGTCCAGTGGTGGTGGCTCGGTCTGCCACAACTGTCACCAGCCAGGGCACGGGTGGTACACGTGCCTGCTACCGACGCATGAGGCGTGCGTCATCGCCACCATGCGTCGCCAGCGGGAGCACTGTCTGACCTATGCCACCGTAGCTGTCGCCGTACCTGATGCCTCGACCCCGTCCAGCAGCTCCACTCCTCCGACCACCACACCGGTCCCGCAAATGCCAGCTCCACAGCACCATCATTTGCAGCCATTGGCGCCTCCATTCCCTTCACCGGGGAAGTCCCCCTCCTATCCGGGCTCAGGTGGTGTCACTCCGCACTCAATCTACACTCTCGGGCCGTCCACGTTTGAGCGTCAGCTGGAGCAGTTCATCGCGCTTCAGCTTGGCCTGCCTCGCCCTCCCTCCCAGGGAAGTGTGAGTTGCGTCACCTCCTGCTCGTCCCCCTTGCCCTACATGATTGAGATTGAGCTACGGTCGTGTCCTGCTTCCTCGTCTGTCTCGTCGTCTTCCGTGATCTCCTATGTCCCCCTTCGTGCCGACGTCGTGTGGCTTGATGACTGGCAGTATCGGTTTGCGCCCCCTTCCACCGCGTCCGCGTCTCTTGCTTGCTGCCATGTGACTGTCAGTGATCTGGCGACTCTGGTCCACGACCCTGCCGAGACCTGGATCATCGTCTCCAGAGCCACGCATCACATGACGGCCTCTTGCGAGGCCTTTAGTATGCTTGGTCCAGTTGGCGATGTATCCGGTGTCCGGACAGGCTCCGGACAGGTGTTACCTGTCCGCAGTGTCGGCGTCGTTCATTTCCGTGGTCCCGCCGGTGATGTCTTCGTGACCTATTTCCTCTTTGTCCCTGGTCTTGAGCTAGCCTCCTCTCCGTTACTGCCCTTGACCGCATGGACATTGTGCACTCGTGTGGTA
The DNA here is from genome assembly GCA_023375785.1 of Penium margaritaceum. Classification (NCBI taxonomy): domain Eukaryota; kingdom Viridiplantae; phylum Streptophyta; class Zygnematophyceae; order Desmidiales; family Peniaceae; genus Penium; species Penium margaritaceum. Next base: position 109,630 of record SZWC01007714.1, on the reverse strand, counting down.
TTGGCACTGTGTCCTTGCGTCCGTCTGGTCTTGTCGTTCTTCACGCCACCACATGTGGCAACCTGTGGCATGTCCCTCACCTGTCCTCCTCTCCTTCAGTCCCCTCCTCGTCGGCCGCCACAGGCCATGTGTTTGTTACCAGTACGCTCTCTCCGCAGCACATCCGCCTCTTGTACCGCCGCCTTTGCCATGTCCACTCTGCTGCCATCGATTGCATGCTCCGCACCTAGCCGGCCAAGGGCCTTGACCCAGACACTTTCCCTTGGCCGTGTCCCACGGAGTGCATTGATTGCGCTGAGGGCAAGATCCACCGGTCCACATACCCTTAGTCTTCCTCCCGTGCGTCCGCCCCTCTAGACCTGGTCCATTCCGGTGTTATGGGTCAACTCCCTACCGAGTCCGTCGGCGAGCGTGGCAGATATGTCCTCACCCTCACTGACGACTACTCTCGTAACCGCTGGGTCTTCTGCCTTCGACAGAAGAGCGATGTGGCCCGTACCATTCAAGACTGGCTTGTCCTTGTGGAGCGCGAGTGTGGTCGATCTCTTCGTCGCTTTTGCTCCGCTCGCAGTGGTGAGTACATGGACGAGACCACGATGTTTCTCGCTTCCCACGGTGTCCACCACGAGACGTCAGCGTCCTACACACCCGCTCAAAATGACGTCTCTGAGCGGTGGAACCGCACTATGGCCGACGCCGTCCGCACCATGCGGGTTGAGTCTGGCATCTCCGATGGCTTCTACTTTGAAGCCATCGGGTGACACATCACTTAGTCCCTCTGAGTCACCAGCCCCAGTTGCGCCCGTTGGCCTCTTGGGGCCGACAACCCCAGTCGCGTCCGCTGGCCCCTCTGGGCCGGCAGTCCCAGTCGCGCCCGCTGGCCTCTCGGGGCTAGCAACCCCAGGCGCGTCCGCTTGCCCCTCCGAGCCAGCAGTCCCATTCGCGCCCCCTGGCCCCTCTGAGCCAACAGCCCAGGATGCGCCTGCTGGCCCCTCCGGACCGGTAGCCCCTGTCGTTGCTGTTGGCCCCTCGGGGCCGCAGCCCCAGTCGCGCCCGCTGGCCCCTTGGGGCCGGCAGCCCCAGTCGCGCCCGCTGGCCCCTGCGGGCCAGCAGCCCCAGTCGCGCCTACTGGCCCCTCCGGGCCGGTAGTCCCAGTCGTGCCCGCTGGCCCCTCCGGGCCGGCAGCGCCAGTCTCGTTTGCCGGCCCCTCCGGGCCAGCAGCTCCAGTCGCGTCTGCTGGCCCCTCCTGGCCAGCAGCCCCAGTCGCGTCTCTGGTCCCATCGTGCCAGCAGCCACGTCCGCCTCCGCTAGCCCGTCGGACTTGGTGCCATCTCCTGCCCTACCGCGCTACACGCGTGGCCCAGGCGACAGCCTCCGACCAAGGCCATCAGTGACTGCGTAGACCGTCGCACCATGCCTTGTGGCGCCTCGGCCCCCTGTCGCTCCAGGTATCTCCTCCACTCCTACGGTCGTGAGTGGGGACCCTGGCACCAAGGCCCTCGGCCTAACCACTTCGGCCATCATTGCAGACCTTTACCCGGGCTCCGCACTAGGCTACGCCATGCTCCATCACGAGCATCGACATGCCGTTATGGTTGTACTCGCGCGCATCCCACATGGAGCTTGAGATGCTCACGCTCTCTCAGTCCGCTCCATAGCACGCCCGGAGGACCCATCAACCCTATGCGAGGCTTGAGTCTCCCCTGAGGCCATACATTGGGATGCTGCCTGCGTCGACGAGCTCGCTGCTATCCGGGAGCACCACGTGCTTGACCTCGTCGACCTCCCTCCAGGTCGGAAGGCCATCGGTGCCAAGTGGGTCTTCCGGCGCAAATGGAAGCCGGACGGGTCTTTGGAGAAGTACAAGGCCCGCCTCACGGCCAAGGGGTTTTCTCATGTCCGTGGGGTTGATTACGACCAGATTTTTGCCCCAGTTGGTCGGTTCTCCACTAGCCGGGCGCTCTTCAGCCTAGTTGCCCAGCATGGATGGGAACTACATGAGATGGACGTGAGCAACGCCTTCCTCCATGACTTGCTGGAGGGTGAGCAGCTTTACATGGTGCAGCCTCCAAGATTCGACGACGTCACTGGGAGAGTTTGGTGGCTGCGGAAGGCCCTCCATGGTCCGAAGCAGTCGCCTCGATGCTGGAACCAGGAGATCTACAGCACGCTCCTCCGCGGTGGCCTCCTTCACAGCACCGCTGACCCCACACTGTTCGCAGGGTATCCTGCACGTCCACCAGGCTGCCTATGTGCAGACCATGTGCACTCGCTTCGCCGAGGACCTGCCCCTCGTGCCGAGCGCATCCTCACCCATGTCACCTGATGGTCAGGTGAAGCTCAAGAGTCCTGACCCAGTCGTTGTGGGGGAGCCAGTTTACGTGACCACGTACTTGCGAGTCATCGGGTAACTGATGTTCCTGGCAACGACGACGCGCCCAACCATCGCGTTCTTCGTCAACCTCCTAGCTCAGTTTTCTCAGGAGGCACGTCACCTCCACTACGAGGCCACAATCCGAGTACTGCGCTATGTCATTGCGACTCCTCGACGAGGTCTCGTGTTCCGCCGCCAGCCGTCTGTTGTCGCAGTGGGCTACACCGACAGTGACTGGGCTGGCAATCTGGACAGTAAGAGTCGCACAAGTTGGATCTTTGTGACCGGAGGCACGGCTGTGTCCTTGCGCAGTGGCAAGCAGGGATGCATTGCACGTAGCACTGCTGAGGTTGAGCACGTGGCCCTTGGCTCAGGCGCGTATGAGAGTGTGTGGTTCCATCGTCTGTTGTCCGAGTTGCATCAGTCCGTCGCATCCATCACGTTGCATTGTGAAAATGAGAGTGCCATGGCCATCCCCGACAATGACGGTGTGCATCACACATGCACAAAGCACATCAACATTGAGTATCACTATGTGCGTTCATTGTTGCATGACGGCAACATCAGCATTGTGTGGGTTGAGAGAGTACTGCAGCAGGCTGACTTCTTAACCAAGGCACTGAAGCGCGACTCGTTCAAGAAGGCTGTGAGTTCAGTCGGTGTGTGTCCGTGAGTTGTCCTCTTTGTCCGTGCCTGCTCCCCTGCATGCCTTGGTGGAGTCTGGCTGTTGACTGTGTCTCTGCCCGTCCATGTGCACTACGCCTGTGAGTCATGGGGGAGTGTTGGTTTTTACGCATCTCTCATTGTGCTCTGTTATGTCCTCCCGGCTTGTGTGCATCGGCAAGCAGATGACTGACGGCAAGACTCGACGCTGCTGGAGTGTCGTCCGGTGGAGCCAACACACGCTGAGGCCTACTCGTCGCTCGTTGGAGCGTCTTCTCTGCGGCGACGTGCTCAGCTCCATCGGCAGGCCACATCGGCAGTCGAGCCGCTGGTAGTCACTGCCACCGCAGATGCTGTTTGCATGCGTCCAACGATGGATTCGACTGTACCATTGCGTCTGTAGTGTCATGCTCCGCCTAGGGTCCATGTCTCATGTTGCGTGACACTGTTTAACATCGTGGACTATCGTAGGCACTGCATGCGTTCGGGCAGCCATAACTCTTTGCTGTTATTTTTCTAGCTATTTCTGACCACACGACTGCGTTCGCAGCATCGGTATTATGGTATGGTCCAGTTTTGAGGCAAAACGGACGACGCCTGGATTTTGGGCTGTCGGCCGTCTGGCAGGGCTCACCAAGGAAACCATGCATGCCAGAAAACGGATTAATTCCCTTATACCCACCATTTGACCATCGTAATTCCTGAATACCCACTTTGTACAAAACATGAATACAATTCCCACTCTTTTTAACTGGTGACTGCATTGTCCACAAAGTTTGAATAGCAAGTAACCGTGCACGCGGTACCCACTCGTGAGGAAACATGACTTTTGTGCATGATTCTTACATGTGTGGACATTGTGGCCACAATATTTCAGATTTCTATGAATTTTTTCTATTTTTAGTTCTGGTGCGAGTTGCGTGCAAACGTGAGGCGAGTGACACCTTACAATTCATGTGTGTACGCGAGTCTGTCGTTTTCATCAAAGTCAAGGATCCTGTGTCGTCGTAAATTGTTGCAATCGTGTCACCGAATGCTACTGCGAAACATGATGGGTATGGTTTTTGCTCGCAGGGGTCGTCATCTTTATAGAACTATCAGTCGCTATCGTCATCGCTACATGTCGTACACCTCACAATCGTGCATCTAAGATAAGTACCGTCTTCTGAATTGGAAAGAGGCCCTCACTCTTGACCATGACGACGATAACCTTAGCATCATGTGCGCCACGTCGGCAGATATTGGCAGACGACTGGCACATCCGAGGTTCTGGGGCCATGCATCCACCAAGGACGCTGCAGAATGCCAGATGGAAGCCACGTTGGCGCATAGTGGGTGTGTGATGCGATAGCCTGTGAACCGGGCCAACTTTTGATGCTCCTGAGAAGGGTGACCGTTAGGAGCACTATGGGACATGATGTCGCTCGTTTCATCATGCTGCATGTCATGATCCACGTAGGTTTTCCCCTTTTTCTGTCGTTCGCGCCACTTGCACGCCATGGGAAACATGCCGTTTCCCGTTGGAGACCTCTTCTTTCGAGGCGAACCCGCTCACCATGGCTGTCGTGCTTGCCCTAAACTCTGGTAAGTGGGTATCATAGTTACGAAAATGACCGTTACTTGAGTACAATGTATATTAGAGTGCATGCTTCTGCATGCCATACCCACTGCGGGTCTTCTGGATCCACCACTTTTCAAGTTTTACGTTCCTCCAAAACCCCCCATTGGCAGCTCAGATGAGGAGGAACGTCGTGAATCCCAAGGCTACACGACTGGTTTTCTCTTTGACGACTTTGAGGAGGCGTGCTGGGTGGAGCACGTCCAGGCCGAAGAATGCTGAACTCCATGCTCCCCAGAGTGTGGAGAGCACTATATCTGAGGCTGAACGGAGGCTCCCGCGTCAGGCCATTCCGTCCTCCGGCCGTGGGTGGATTAACTCGCACAAGTCGCCATGGCGTCACTCTAAACTGGAATGGCTTTGCTTCTGCGTCCAAGTACGGTCCATCTGTCTATCCTTTTGCCGTCATCGTCACATCCCTCTACTAGTATGATCTGTTAAGATGCTGACCGATGCTTCTGCTTGTAGGATCATCGGATGACGAGCACACACCCCCCCCGACGGACCCCGTGGTCTCTACAGCCCAGAATAAGGACACCAAGCCCAGGAAGCGAGCTCGACTGGATTCTCCCATTAACTTTCCGGGAGGCTCTGCTTTCCGGAACATGGACGCCTGCCGCGAGGCGGTCCACGACTATGCCGTCGTCGCACACATGGGGGTGAAGTTTGTGCGGAGTGAGCCGTTGTGGCTTGAAGCTCGTTGTGTACAGTGGAGGCAGTCGGGCTGCGCATGGCAGCTGAAGGCGCGGTGGCAGCGCAAAACGAACAACGTGAAGGTCATATTTTTTAAACAGGGCCACAAGTGCAGCCGCACGGGCACAGAGGGAGACCCCTCGCGCAAAGCCGCGTGGGTGTTGCGCCACATCGAGAGCAGTGTGAACATGGAGCCATGCACCACCTCCAAGGCCCTCCGCCAGATCGTGGAAGCGCGTACCGCCGAGAGGTCTGCCTTCCACGCGGAGAAGAAGGCCCTGACAAATCTCATGGACGAGAAAAGCCAGTCATGGGGTCTGTTCCCCGCATACGTCGCCGCAGTAAGTATCCTGGTGTCGTTCTTGGTTTCTTGTATGCTGTTGAAGGTGGTTCTGCATAAGTCCCAACCCTAGATGTGTTTGGCTCTGTTGACGTGATTCATGCATGCAGTTGAAGAGGGTTGACCCATCCACCGTCGCTGTCGCGGAGAAGGACCAGCACCACCTCTTCTGACGGGCCTTTGTGGCCCACGGTGCCTGCAGAAATGGATGGTCGCATGTGTGGCGGTTGCTGACAATGGACGACACGTTTTTAAAAAACAGTTTCAAGCAAGTGTTGCTGCTGGCACATTACTGGGACGCCAACAACCACGCGGTGCCGATGGCGTGGGTCATATGCCCACAAGAAGACAAGGACAACTGGGACTGGTTCCGTCAGCGGCTGGCAGAGGCGTATCCGATGGAACGGCACAACGGAACCGCAGCGACAGAGACGCCGGACTCATCGCCGCCGTGAAGCACCAATTGCTAGGAGCTGTCCACACATACTTCGGTCAGCACCTGCGAGAGAACGTCAAGTCGGAGGCGGGCTCAGCAGCAGCCGACCTCATGTGGCGAATGGCTTTTGCTTTCACATAGATTGAGTTCGACCGCGCGCGGGACGAGCTCGGTCGGACATCCGACAAGGGCTACACATACCTGTTCGGTGGAGATGGCAAACCAGGGCTGCCTTAGGAGCACTGGACGCGCCTCAAGTGTTCTGTGCCTCGTAGTGGGCACATGACGTCAAATGTACCCGCCTGATGGACATACGCCACCTGTACCCTTTCCACTGCTTCACACAAATCTACCCGTTTGTGTAGAGAATTTTCATGGAGTGACGCCGTGCATCGCAGGACTGCAAGAGCCATTACACGCCCGTCGTGGATGCCAAGCTACAGCACTACACAGAACATGCCAAGGAGTATCGTGTCATCCGGCACGGCGGGCTCATGGGCACCGTCACCGGCCCCAGGAGCCTGGCAGGCCGTGAAGTTGATGTGAACGCGAAGTCCTGCTCATGCGGGCAGTGGGCGGAGTATGGGTACCCATGCCAACATGCCGTAGCGTTGATGCTGGATGAAGGCGTGAACCCGGGCCTATACACCAACATGCATCTGTCGCAGACGGCCTGGCGACGTACATACCGGACACCCATGCCGGGAGTCAACCTACGCGAACTACAGTATGCCATGCGTGGGTGGGGCCAGCCGGGTGTGAGGCGCTCTCGTGGGCGTCCACGCTCTAAACGCATGGAGACCCGTCGCAAGCGCGACCGTATCTGCACCAAGTGCGGAAAAAAGGGACACCCGTCCCAGAAGTGCAACAACCCACCGGCACTATCACCAGCAGTAGTGGCTGCCGCACGCGCGAGAGAGCTGACAGCCAGCGCCAGGGATAGAGAGAGTACTGGAGTGGAGCTTGTTGCCAGTACCGTGGCACTGGCAATAGATGGTCATACTATGGGCGCGGGTAGTGGAGCTGAAGGCGTTGAGGGCGGCAGTGGTGGAAGTGCAGGTGAGGCGCGGCAGGCTGGGGCCACTCCTGGTGCTCCCGGTACAAGCAGTGAAGGGAAAGGTGTGGAGGGTGGTGCAGGCGGTGGAACAGAGCTGGTACGTGGAGCTGCTGGTGGTGGGAATGGGGGTGATGGTCGTACAGCTGGCGTGTTGCCAGTTGTGCTGGCTGTTGGCAATGGAGGTGTAAGACGGCATGCTTCACGCCGTGCAGTAAGTGCCAGGGGAGCGTCCAGCAGGTCCGCGGGAGGACCGGGCAGCGGAGACAGTGGTGCTGCTCTTGGTGCAGGGGGGGAAGTGGGTGTAGACAGAGCTGCAGGCTCTGTCTGGAGAGCCTACAGACAGGCTCTGCACGCCGAGTAGCTACTCGACGTGGGGAAGCAGATGGTGCAGAGGGCATGCTTATCATGACGTCACAGGTGGACAATCCTGATGATGCAGATGACTCCAGTGTGTCCTCCTGGTGTGAAAGCTCTGAGTCAGGTGACTGCACTGACACAGAATTAGAAGAAGAAGAGTCCCTGCCCTCAGGTAGTGGGGAGGAGGATGCGTGGGAGTCTTCCTCTGGCATGTCTGATGAGGACGATGCACATCCCAAGCGGCGTCGCCATGCGTAATGGTCCTCTGCTCATGTGCCATGGTAAGCCTTAACAACAGTTTTCTGTCCATGCATGTTTTCAACATTTCATTTTGGTTGTACAACATTTGTAACCTATGGGTTTCTTTCCTCTTGCAGGTTATACCAGTGGCCTTCATCGGTGGGTCCATGAGGAGCACAAGGAAACGCAAGATGTTCTGGAGGAGACGTGGAAAGCCCCGAGAAGAGCGACAAGCAGTTGGTGACAATGCATTCGTGGAGACAGGACTGCTACTTAGCACACTTAGCTTGCACGATGGTGATGAGACATGGGCCAGATTGCAAGTGGCCAATCCCTGTAGTTGGCAGTGTGCATCACCCTTTGGAGGGGAATACTTTGATGTTGTGTGTGAGCTCTCGGCGGACACAGAGTGTATGGCATGCGAAGTCATTTCGTACGTGCGTAGTCTCCCTATGTACGTGCAGGTCTGGATTAGCCATGGCTATTTGACCCCACTGTTCTTTTGAGTGAAACATTTGACATTCCTGAAAGGCTTCCCCTTAGGTATTGCATTGATGTTTTCATGACAACTGTGATCATTGGTCTATTCATTCACATAGGCTAACCTTATGAAGCATTGTTGTAACCAGTGAATTAGTGCACTAATTGAACAGGTAAGGATGGTTTGTAGCAATGTGTTTGGAACTGGTCTATTTTGACCAGGTCTATTCATTCGCATAGGGTAACATTAGCAAGCATTGTTTTATCCCTTGAATTAGAGTACCAATTGAATAGGTAAGGATGGTTTGTTTCAATGTGTCTGGAACAGGACTATTTTGACGTGGAAACAATACTTCTGTGTTCATTACAGAGGTAAAAATATTGTGTAAGAAGATGACATTGGACATACTTGCAACATTCAAAACAACATGATCAAATTACCCACTGTCACACATGGTGCATGTCTTCTACCAGAAGTATTTCCAAAAGTTAGTGCATGACAACATTAGGGTCAATGATGCTATCAATATACAAGCAGACATTGTTCACATGAAATGACAGCGCTTAATAGTCAATTCATTCTGTAAACGGTACGCGAAGAAGAAAATATTGGGTAGTTTGATGAACAAAAGTTGAAAACAAGTCCAAAGCATCCACCGACGGTATCAAGTCCAAGGCATCCACTGCCCTGGGGTGTTTGGTGGACAAGGAGTTGGCATGCGAACACCCAGTATCCAGCACATGATCTCTGGTTCGCATGGGTCGTTCACCCATCTGGGTTGGACCTCCATTGCAAGAAGCGTGTCCCAGCGAGCCTTGATCGTAGCCCATGCCTCCTTTTCTTGCTAGGGCGTGAGATGTGGCCTGCTGGATGTGGTAGGTTCGCCGCCCCATGCGCCAACTTCATCCTACCGGTACACCCTCAACACAGTTGCCCGTGTGTAGCTACGCTCGGTGTAGAAACGCGTACGCACGTCCATAACGTCAGTGGGCTCGGTGTCGTCATGTGCATAGGACGGTCGACCCATGTCTACTACGGTAGCCACAGTGATTGGAGATGGCTAATGACAATTGCCAGCTTCGTATTTGTACGAGGTCTACGAGCGGTTGCATCCGCATGGACAGTTAGGATCGGATGATATCCATGGCTCCCATACGTCTGGGCAGTTCGATGGTCTCAGACTGGGCAATGGCCAGTCGAGGGTGTGTGCCATGGCTTCAACTGTCGGGGGCCATGTGGCCTTTGGCGGATGGCGGCCACGTACGCACCTCGTACGTGCCTCTCTGCGGTCCCATGTTTCCTTGATTGCGACCCATGCTCGGTGTGCAACAAAGGGATCCACATAATATCCAGTACTCCATCCTCGACCTTCTCTGTAGTTCATGCGCCCCTCGGATGACATGCCGTCGGAGCCAAGGTTGGTTTTTCGATCCAATGGAAGAGGCATCACTAATTGAACAAGAACGCATTATACACGGTTCGATGTTATGTACTATTCAGTACGCTGAAGAATATTGCAAACCGGTACATTCTACCGGCTCGTGAGGTGAATTCTTCGCAAACATAATTGTTCGTTACCGTGTGCACCGCGCATATGTGACGGTTGCGAAGAGACTGTTTCAGCTGAATGATTGGCCAATAACCCGTGAATCAGGGCTTCATATGGCATTGCATTGACGACGTCCGTTTGTCGTGTCAGTTCATGCTTGGTCGCAACTGTAGGTACGCTGGAATACGTCGTCGGGGCGTATGAGTGGTCCCCCGGTACACGCTGGAGGCCTGACACGGTGGCATACCACGTAACCGTTGTGACGCATACCCTTCCCTCGTGCAGATAATTCTTCTACTAGGGACCCGTTCTGATGTTTTTGCGCTCTGCGGCCCTGCCGCCTGCTACGAAGAAAAGTGGGTAGCGGAGTCAGCCCTGAAAAAGTGGGTAATTTGAGCAGCCTTTTTAAACTTTGGACATTGTGGTCGCCGATTAAAAAGTCTGGGGAGAACGGAAGGGACGTGGTGAAAAGTGGGCATAGTAGGCATCTTCTCCCATGACTGGACAATACGTAAATGAAGTTCTCAACCATGGGTAACCTGTGTAGAACGTTTTCAAATGGTGGGTAAAAAGGAATCACCCCCGCCAGAAAATAGGTCTAGGTCTATTTTCTGATTGACTGGTTAGCTGAGTAACAAGCTCTACAGAGCTGGGGGGAGCTAGAACTTGGAGGGGCCTCCCATTGTTGCTCATTCTTCATTCCTAATCAGTCACTTTCAGTTTTCAGCTGCTTTCTGGCGCGAACACTGGCGCGCGCGTTTCTGAGTAACAAACCCAGAGTTACCAGACTCGGACTCTAGAGCAGCAGGCTGAGGGGGCAGCAGACTTAAGCAACGAGCGTGGAAGCCCGCACGTTGCATCAGAAACGCTGCTTCCAGACTTAGATTCTAGAGCAGCAGGCTAAGGGGGCAGCAGACTTAAGCAATGAGCGTGGAAGCCCGAACGCTGCATCAACAACGCTGCTGCCGCAACCTGCTGCCTAGCTTTTCCTTCTGTTGACGCCTTTGCCCTCATTTGACATTGCAAAACTGTCATTGGCCATGCAACACGAAGTGCACTAACCACCCAGTTCAATCAGCTTCACATGCATAAGACAGCTGCTGCATGTTGGGCTCGCAGCTTGTAGCTCCATTCATCCATCCAAGGCACGACCTTCATAAGGTCGTGCCTTGGTAGCTCTCTGCCTGCGTGTCCATGACCCATTGTCTCATGTCCTTACTGTTGAGCTTGAGCACGCCACGTCTCATCCTGTTGCCGCTGATGCACCCCACGACATTGGTGCACTTCATGAGTTTACCCACATCACAGACTGGTGGAGTAGCCTGCCGAACAAGCACTTTTATTGCTCCATTATTACTAATGTCATCACTACTATGCCCTTTTCCTCTTTTCCCTCCTCTCTTTCAACTCTAAAACCTAGGTAGCAGGTTGGGGCAGTAGCGTTGTTGATGCAGCGTGCGGGTTTCCACGCTCGTTGCTTAAGTCAGCTGCCCCCTCAGTCTGCTGCTGTAGAGTCTAAGTCTGGAAGCTCTGGGTTTCTTACTCAGAAACGTGTGCGCCAGTGTTAGTGCCAGAAAGCAGCTGAGAACTGAAAGTGACTGATTAGGAATGAAGAATGAGCAACAATGGGAGACCCCTCCAAGTTCTAGCTCCCCCCCACTAGTGTAGAACTTGTTACTCAGCTAACCCACCAATCATAAAATAGTCCTAGACCTATTTTCTGGCAGGCAGGGTTTTCTCGGTGAGCCCTGCTAGACACCCGACAGCCCAAAACCCGGGCATCGACCGTTTTGCCTGAAATCTGGACTATACCAAAATAACAACGCTACAAACGCAGTCAATCGGTCAGAATCAGCTAGAAGAATAGCAGCAAAGAGTTATGGCTGCCCGAACCCGGACACTGTCTACGACAGTCAGTGACGCCAAGCAGGGGACATGGACTCTAGGCATAGCATGACGATGCAGACGCAATGCCACAACCAGAAATAGAGATGGGTGCATGGAAACAGCATCTGCAGTGGCAGTGACCGCCGACGGCCCGTCCGCCGAGGAGGCCTGCCGATGGAGCTGAACGCATGACCGGAGGGAGGAGGCTCCAGCAAACGGTGCGTGGGCCTCAGAGCGTGTCGGCTCCACCAAGCGACACTCCAGCAGCGTCCAGTCTCGCCGTCAGTCATCTGCATGCCAATGTACACAGACCGGGAAGACACTGTTGAAAAATTGCCCCTCCGCATGCCCAAGTGCGGCGCCGGGAGGCGCCGACGAGCTGCCAGAAAGTGAAAACTCCGCTCCGGCGGATTTGGCGACTCGAAAATTGCTCGGATCCTAAAATGAAGGATTGCCCCGTAAATTTGACGAGTTGCTGAATCCGGTGGAAGTTGTTTCGCCGGAATCGGACAAGTATCGAGGGAGATATGGCCTTCCAAAGTTGGGGTGTGCGCAACGACTCTGCGAGCCGGCTGCGACTCGAAATCCGGTGGATAATCGACCGGATCGAGTAACAAAAATACCATCTGGAGAAATTGCTCCGGAAGACCTGCCGAGGCGTCCGGTGGATGATCCACCTGATCAGGTGGATCATCCACCGGATCCAGTAGTACGGGTTGTTACTGGGGGACTTCGCCAAAATCATGGCTCGGCGTCCGAAACCCAGTAGTACGTTTTGTTACTCGGGGACTTAGTCAAAATTCTGACTGCAGGTCCGCGGACAGGTTTCGAACCTCGTCACACCCCATCACCAAACTCGACCCAAAAGAGGGTAGGGTGCGTGGAAACAGTGCAGGAGACCCCTACACCACGTGCAAGTGGACCTGCGCCTTGGGAAAGGCGCTTCGCACGTGAAGGAAGGCGCCACGGCGTGTGCGCGCCATGGAGGCGTTAGGCGGTTCTGTGGTGGGTGAGACCTGCGCTTCGGCAAGCATAACTTGAGCTACGCTTGGCGGAATCGCGCGCGTTTTGGTGCGTTGAAAAGCTCATGACTAGCCCTATAAATGTTATGATCATGACTATGCTAAAAAAAAACGCAAAACGACGTTATTCCCTTCGCAAACTGACTGTCTCTAAATTCCTGCTCACATAGCGTGAGGCGACCAGAAAGCTCACGCTCAGTCTCAGATTCACCCAAAACAGTAGACGTGAACCAATAGAGTCCATCAGACCATCGTCGGGACCGCACCACGCGGATCTCATCCTGACAGACACCACAGAGTACAATGAGAGATGCGCGAAAACCAACAATCCCCCATGACTCACAGGCGTAGTGCACATGTGCGGGCAGAGACACAGTCAACAGCCAGACTCCCCAAGGCCACACAGAGATGCAAGCAGGGACGAAGAGAGCCACTCACGGACGCACGCCGACCGAACTCACAGCCTCTTTGAACGAGTCGCGCTTCACTGCCTTGGTCAAGAAGTCAGCCAATAGTCGTGCTGTCTCAACCCACACGATGCTGATGCTGTCGTCATGCAACAACGAACGCACATAATGATACTCAACGTTGATGAGCTTTGTGCATGTGTGATGCACGCTGTCATTGTCAACGATGGCCATGGCACTCTCATTGTCACATTGCAACGTGATGGATGCGACAGGCTGACGCAACTCGAACAACAACCGACGCAGCCACACACTCTCACACGCGCCTAAGCCAAGAGCCACGTACTCAGCCTCAGCATTGATGCATGCAATGCACCCCTGCTTGCCACTGTGCCAGGACACAGCTGTGCCGCCAATCAGAAAGATCCAGCCTGTGCGACTCTTACCGTCCGGACTGCCGGCCCAATCGCTGTCAGTGTATCCCACCTCGACCACAGAGGGCTGACGGAGGAATCTGAGACCTCGCCGAGGAGTCGAGACGACATAGCGTAGTACTCGGATCACGGCCTCGTAGTTGAGATGACGTGGCTCCTAAGAAAATTGGGCCAGGAGATTGACGACGAGCGCGATGTCTGGGCGTGTCGTCGTCGCCGCGGACATCAGTGACCCGATGACTCGCAGGTACGTGGTCACGTCAACTGGCTCTCCCACAACAGCTAGGTTAGGACTCTTTAGCTTCACCTGGCAATCGGGTGACATGGGTAAGGATGCGCTCGACAAGAGTGGCAGGTCCTCCGCAAAGCGGGTGGACAGAGTCTGCACATAGGCGGCCTGGTGGATGTGCAGGACGCCCTGGAAGCGATCATGCTTGAGCTCCATGCCCAAGAAGACTCTGGCAGATTCGAGATCCCTCATCTGGTAGGCGGCGTGCAACAATTCCTTGACACGCAGGATGGCAGCCGTGTCTGGCGACGTAATGAGGAGATCGTCGACGTAAACCAGAACAACGGCGAAAGTCTGGCCTCGTAGACTGACAAACAGTGCGGGGTCAGCAGTGCTATGCTGGAGCCCGCCCCAAAGGAGCGTGTTGCTGATTTCTTGGTTCCAGCACCGAGGCGACTGCTTCAGGCCATAGAGGGCCTTACGGAGTCGCCAGACTCTCCCACTGCCGTCGTCGAAGCCTGGGGGCTGCACCATGTAGAGCTCCTCACCCTCCAATGAAGCATGGAAAAAGGCGTTGCTCACATCCATCTGATGCAGCTCCTACCCATGCTGGGCGACCAGGCTGAAGAGCGCCCGGCTAGTGGAGAACCGACCAACTGGGGCAAAGATCTGGTCGTAGTCGACCCCAGGAATCTGGACAAACCCCTTGGCTATAAGGCGGGCCTTGTACTTGTCCAAGGACCCGTCGGGCTTCCACTTGCGCCAAAAGAACCACTTGGCGCCGATGGCCTTCCGACCTGGAGGAAGGTCGAAGAGGTCGTACACATGGTGCTGTCGGATAACGGCAAGCTCATCGGCGCAGGCAGCGTCCTAGTGTGCGGCCTCAGGAGAGGCCCGTGCCTCACACAAGGTGGCTGGGTCCTCCGGGCGTGCTGTGGAACGGACTGATAGAGCGTGTGCATCTCGAGCCCCTGGTGGGATGCGCGCGAGTGCAGCCACGACAACGTGCCGATTCTCGTGATGAAGCATGGCATAGCCCAGTGCGAAGCCCGGGTGAAGGTCTACAATGATGGCCGAGGTGGTCAAGCAGAGGGGCTTGGTGCCAGGGTCCCCACTCACGACCGTGGGAGTGGAGGAGACACGTGGAGCCACGGGGGGTCGACGCGCCACGGAGCGTGGTGCGACAGTCTGCGCGCTCACCGACGGTCTGGGTTGGAGGCTGCCGCCTGGGCCACGTGTGTAGCGTGGCAGGGCAGGAGATGGCAATGAGTCCGATGGGCAAATGGAGGCAGACGGGGTTGCTGGTCCTGAGGGACCGGAGGACGCGATTGGGGCTGCCGGCCCGAAGGGACCAGCGGACACGACTGGGGCTGCTGGCCCAGAGGGACTAGCGGGTGCGTCTGGGGCTGCCGGCCCGGAGGGGCCAGCTGACACGGTTGGGGCTGCCGCTCGGAGAGACCAGCGGACACGACTGGGGCCGTGGGCCCGGAGGGGCCGGCAGACGCGACTGGGGCTGCCGGCTCAGAGGGACCAGCGGACGCGACTGGGGCTGTTGGCCCGGAGGGACCAGCGGACGCAACTAGGACTACCGGCTCAGAGGGACTGGGGGATGTGTCACCCAGAAGCGACAGGACGGAGGACGGACCCACTCCCCCACGCGACGGGATAGACACGGACAAGCCGGAGCAAATGAGGTCACGAGGAAATAGGTCCTCAAAGAAGAGGGCATCCCGGGACTTGACGATGTAGTGCCGGGAGGGATCCCAGAAGCGCCAGGCCTTCGACTGACGAGAGACACCGAGGAAGGTGCAGGGACGTCCGCGGGGGGTGAGCTTGCCGCCCTGCTGCGGGGTGGGCAGCCACACCACGGCCACGTAGCCCTAGACGCGAGCCGGGCGGAGGTCAGCGCGCTGACCGCACCAATGCTGGTAAGGCATGGACTGGCGGGGAAGGGGATCGTGGGGAATGGGGTTCCAGACCCAGGTCATGTAGGCCATGGCTTCAAAATAGAAGCCATCGGAGAGACCAGACTCGACCCGCATGGTGCGGACGACGTCGGCCATGGTACGTTTCCACTGTTCGGAGACACCGTTCTGGGCGGGCGTGTAGGGCGCGGATGTCTCATAGTGGATGCCGCGTGAGGCGAGAAAGGTCGTGGCCTCACCTATGTACTCACCACCGCGATAGGAGCGAAAGCGGCGAAGAGAGCGGCCACACTCGCGCTCCGCAAGGACAAGCCAGGCCTAAATGGTGTGGGCGACATCGCTCTTCTGCCGAAGGCAGAAGACCCAGCGGTAGCGAGAGTAGTCGTCAGTGAGGGTGAGGACATAGCAGCCGTGCTCACTGACGGACTCGGTGGGGAGAGGGCCCATGACGTCCGAATGGACAAGGTCAAGAGGGGAGGACGCACGAGAGGAAGACAAAAGGTACGTGGACCGGTGCATCTTCCCCTGAGCGCAATCAATGCACTCAATGGGGCACGGGAGGGGTAAATTCTCTGGGTCAAGGCCCTTGGCCGGCTGGGTGCAGAGCATGCTATGTACGGCGGCAGAGTGGATGTGGCGAAGGCGGCGGTGCAAGAGGCGAGTGTGCGAAGGAGAAAGCGTGCTGGTGACAAACACATGGCCTGTGGCGGCCGACAGGGAGGAGACGGAAGGGGAGGAGGAGAGACGGGGCACATGCCACAGGTTGCCACGGGCGGTGGGGTGGAGTGCTACGAGACCAGACGGACGTAGCGACACAGTGCCAACACCACGCGAGTGCACAACGTCCATGCTCATGCGGTCAAGTGCAGTGACGAACAGGAGGCTGAGCTCGAGACCAGGGACGAAGAGGACATCGGTCAGAATGATGTCACCGGTAGGATCACGGAAACGAACAACGCAAACACCACGGACAGGCAACACGTGTCCGGAGCCCGTCCAGACACCGGAGACATTGCCTAAAGGACCGAGCATACTGAAGGCCTCACAAGAGGCCTTCATGTGATGCGTGGCCCCGGAGTCGATGATCCAGGTGTCAACGGGGTCCTAGACCGGGGTCGCCAGATCGCTAACGGTCACATGGCAGAAAGCAAGGGACGCGGACGCGGTGGAAGGAGGCGCGAACCGAGACTACCAATCATCAAGCCACAGAATGTCTTCATAGGAAGGAGTAGAGGAGACCACGGGAGACGATGAGAGAGACGAGGAAACGGGTCACGACTGTAGTTCAGTCTTAGTCATGCAAGGCGGGGCAGGAGAGCAGGAGGTGATGCAACTCGCACTTCCCTGGGGAGGAGGGCGCGTCAAGCCGAGTTGGAGTGCGATGAACTGCTCCAGCTGACGCTCACGGGAGGACGGCCCGGGAGTGTAGACCGAGTGCGGAGTGACGGCACCGGAGTCTGGGTAAGGGAGGGACAACGCCGGTGATGGGAACGGAGGCACCGACGGCTGTGGATAGTACTGCTGCGGCGCGGGTGTCTGCGGGACTAGCGGAGCTGTCGGAGTGGCGGAGCTGCTGGACGAGGTTGAAGTGTGAGGGCCAGCGGCATCGACGGCGGCAGAGGCGAGATGGCCCTCCCGCTGACGACGCATGGTGGCGATGACGCGCGCCTCATCCGTCGGGAGAGGGCACGTGTACCACCCGTGCCCGGGATGGCCTTAGTTGTGGCAGACCGAGCCATCACCGCTGGAACCGACCGACGGCTGCTGCTGCTGTTGCGACGGACCCTTGCCTTTCTTGTTCTGGCTCTTCTTCTTCTTCCTCAAAGACGATGAGGTAGCTGCGACGGGGGAAGCGACGTCCACGGAGGCGACGGCAGGGGAGGCGATGGCAAGGGATGCAAGAGCCTTAGTGCGATGGAGCTGGGACTCCAGACGAGCTTCCTCAATGCGGAGGAAGAGCTCGTATGCCCAGGGCATGAGGGTGCCCTGGGCCGCCATGGCGGAGAGGACGTCCTGGGGGTAGTGCACGAAGACGTCCACGTACGCGCTGGTGGCGCCGCGCTTGATGGTGAGGAGCGCGGACAGAGGGGGTGGGGCAAATTTGCCGAGACGACAAAGGATGTCCTCCGCTCGCTGCGAGTAGACAGTGACCATCTCACTATCACCCATGTGTAGGGAGTTGAACTCCCGGAGCAGACGGCTGATCTCAGCGCCGCTGGACAGGCGATGGGGCCGGGTGAGGACGTGCCATGCGGCTGTAGGGTCTGGGATGGCGCCAGCGATGAAGTCGCCGAGGAAAGGCTCTAGGGCCAGGCGGGATGCTAGAGGGGAGATTGGGACGAGGGTACGGACGGCGAGACTAGCGTCATACAGCTGGTCGGCCTGGGTGGGGTCAGAAGGGAGGGTGTAGTATGCCCACAGGCCCTCACCTTGCGCCCAGATCCGGAAGCTGAGCTCCTTGCTCCGGAACTGCTCGCCAGCCTGAAGCGGCGACGGCGGCGTCTCAAAGTCCTTCTCCCTGCGGCCGGTGCCCAGAGTGGGGCCAAGGACGGAGGTCACTGTCTGCCTCTGGCGCTGAGTCTACTGCTGTGCCAGGTAGCATGTGGCAGCAGACATAGCTGGACTGGCGTGCCCTGGAGGGATGAACGACGGTGGCGCACTGGTGACTGTCTGGGAGGCTAATGGCTGTAGCGCTGCAAGCTACTACGTCAAAGCAGCGAGCTATTGCTGAAGAGCAGCGAGGGGGTTAGGGTTGCCGCCAACGACACTAGTGGGCTGCTGTTGCTGCTATTGCTGCTGCTACTGCTGCTGCAACTGCTGCTGCTGCTGCTACTACTGCTGCTGGTGCTACTGTTGCTGCTGATGTTGCTGCTGCTGCTGCAGTCGCTGCAAGAAAGGGGTGTTGGGGGTACCCCCAACAGAGGAGGACCCCTCCCCACCAGGGCTACCAGCCATGGTTTGGTGTCCTTTGTTTTTTTGTCTTTGTGTTGCTGATGTCAGCAGTGGCTTGGGGCGGTGGGAGTTCTACCCACCCCATTGGTTGTCTTCCCCCTTCCCTTTCTCCCCCTTTTTGTTGTTTTTTTGTTGATGACGTCAGTAGTGATGTCAGCGGTGACGACAGCATTGGGTTGCTGACGTCAGCAGCGGCGGTTGTTGGGGCCGCTACTGCTGCTGCTGTTGCTGCTACTGCTGCTGCAGCCGCTGCAGCAGCAGCTGCTGCTGCTGCTGCGGCTGTTGGTGCTGCTGTTGCTGCGGCTCCTGGTGCTGCTGATGCAGGTGTTGCTGCTGCTGCTGCTACGGCTCCTGTTGTTGTAGCTGCTGCTGCTGCTACTGCGGCTGTGGCTGCTGCTGTTGCTGCAGCTGCAGTTGCAGTAGCAGCTTCTATTATTGCGGGCTGCTGCGGCTCCTGTGGCTACTGCAGCAGCTAAGGTAGCTGCTGCGGCCGCGGCAGAGAAGAAAATAGGGTGGGGGATTTTTTTGGACGGAGTAGTTATATACCCATCGTTTCGCCAGATTTAGCAGCGATGTCCATGGTTTTTAACAAAATAACAGCGATGCCCATATTTGTCCTTCTTCGAGCGAAAATGGGCACGACTGTCATATTTCTCATGTATTCACCGAATTCGACATGGATTTCGACTTCGACGGCGGAGCCGAACTTCGCCCGCCATCGCGAGCTCGCAGGAGGGGTTCCGCGGCGAACCCTCCCTGCGAGCTTGCGATGACACTGCCAAACCCCCTATTTAAACTAGGGGGTTTGCCGTAGGTTTGGGGGGGTTTGCGAGTTGCGGTGCACGTGTNGGACGGAGTAGTTATATACCCATCGTTTCGCCAGATTTAGCAGCGATGTCCATGGTTTTTAACAAAATAACAGCGATGCCCATATTTGTCCTTCTTCGAGCGAAAATGGGCACGACTGTCATATTTCTCATGTATTCACCGAATTCGACATGGATTTCGACTTCGACGGCGGAGCCGAACTTCGCCCGCCATCGCGAGCTCGCAGGAGGGGTTCCGCGGCGAACCCTCCCTGCGAGCTTGCGATGACACTGCCAAACCCCCTATTTAAACTAGGGGGTTTGCCGTAGGTTTGGGGGGCTTTGCGAGTTGCGGTGCACGTGTGATAGAAGAAAAGGAATCTGCCGGGTCCCGCTACCGCGGGGCCCGGCAGATGCCCGGGCAAGCAAAAAAAAAACCCCAAACCCTGCATTTAACCTAGGGGGTTTGTCGTAGGTTTGGGGGGGGTTGCAAGACGCGGCGCACGTGTGATAAATGAAAGGGAATCTGCTGGGCCCCGCTACCACGGGGCCCGGCAGATGCCCGGGCAAGTAAAAAAATAAAACCCAAACCCCCGAGTGTAACTAGGGGGTTTGTATGTTATTGGGGGGATTTGCGAGATGCGGCGCACGTGTGATAAATGAAAGGGAATCTGCCAGGCCCCGCTACCGCGGGGCCCGGCAGATGCCTGGGCAAGTAAAAAAATAAAACCCAAACCCCCCAGTGTCACTAGGGGGTTTGTCGCATATTGGGGGGGGGGGTTGCGATATGCGTGTTACCCTGTCGCGAGTTTTGGAGTTCGCAGTTGCGAACTCCAAAACTCGCATCACGCCGACTTCTGACATTGGCTCGGCCGGTGTCAGAAGTCGCCGATTTCGCTCTCGAGGTCGGCAGTCGCCGGCCTCGAGAGCGAAGTCGAATTCCATTTTTGGACGGATATTCGAAAACATGGGCACCGCTGTCATGTCGATTTCGACTATGGACACCGCTGCTAAATCTGGCGAAATGATGGGCATCAAATACTCCGGTGCCCATCGTTTCGCCAGATTTAGCAGCGGTGTCCATAGTCGAAATCGACATGACAGTGGTGCCCATGTTTTCGAATATTTGGTATTTGGTACCGAATTTGGTATTCGGACGGATATTCGAAAACATGGGCACCGCTGTCATGTCGATTTCGACTATGGACACCGCTGCTAAATCTGGCAAAACGATGGGCACCGGAGTATTTGATGCCCATCGTTTCGCCAGATTTAGCAGCGGTGTCCATAGTCGAAATCGACATGACAGCGGTGCCCATGTTTTCGAATATCCGTCCGAAAACGGAATTCGACTTCGCTCTCGAGGCCGGCGACTGCCGACCTCGAGAGCGAAATCGGCGACTTCTGACACCGGCCGAGCCGATGTCAGAAGTCGGCGTGATGCGAGTTTTGGAGTTCGCAACTGCGAACTCCAAAACTCGCGACAGGGTAACACNCCCGGCAGATTCCTTTTCTTCTATCACACGTGCACTGCAACTCGCAAAGCCCCCCAAACCTACGGCAAACCCCCTAGTTTAAATAGGGGGTTTGGCAGTGTCATCGCAAGCTCGCAGGGAGGGTTCGCCGTGGAACCCCTCCTGCGAGCTCGCGATGGCGGGCGAAGTTCGGCTCCGCCGTCGAAGTCGAAATCCATGTCGAATTCGGTGAATACATGAGAAATATGACAGTCGTGCCCATTTTCGCTCGAAGAAGGACAAATATGGGCATCGCTGTTATTTTGTTAAAAACCATGGACATCGCTGCTAAATCTGGCGAAACGATGGGTATGTAACTACTCCGTCCTTTTTTTCCTTCTCGTTTCTTTTTTCTTTTTTTTTTCTATCACAACGGGCGGCTACCCGCTGTCTGCTGCGAGCAGCGGGCTGCTGCTCGCTGGCAGCAGCGAGCTGCTGCTCGCTGGCAGCAGCGGGCTACTGCTCGCTGCTCGCTCGCTGCGGACTGTGAGCAGCAGCAGCCGCTGCTAGCTGCTGCCAGCAGCTGCTCGCTGCTACTGCTGCTACAGCTTGCTGCTACTACGGCTCGCTGCTGCGGCTGCTGCAGCCCGCTGTTGTTGCTACAGCTGCGTCTACTGCTTGCTGCTGCTACGGACTGCTGTTGCGGGTTGCTGCTGCACACTGCTGCTGCGGGCTGCTACGAGCTGATGCTTCTCCCTGCTGCTGCTGCTGCACGCAGCTGCTGCTGGCTGCTGCTGCCACTGCTCGCTGTCGTTGCCTGCGGGTGCCGCTGTTGCAGGTTACTGCTGCTGCGTGCTGGTGCCAGTCACTGACGTTGCAGTGTGTGTCGTCACTCGCAGGTGTCGGACGCGGCCTGCCGCTCACCTCCTCGCGTCACGCGTGGGGGTTAGTGCTGAAGAAAAAATTTGACAACATTTCCCCTTGTCCAGTGGCCGTGGGAAAAATCTGACGCCGCCACCAGGCGGGTCAATGCTGCCGGAAAGAATCCGGCAACATTTCCCCTACACAAGCGCATATGGGGGTCTGCCCGCCGGCGTTGTCTAGCACCTGTATGCCATTCTTCTGCTGCTGCTTCTGCGCTCTGGCTCTGATACCAAACTAGAAAACCTAGGCAGCAAGTTGGGGTAGTAGCCTTGTTGATGCACTGGGCTTCCACGCTCGTTGCTTAAGTCAGCTGGCCCCTGAGTCTACTGCTCTAGAGTCTAAGTCTGGAAACTGTGGGTTTGTTACTCAGAAACGCGCGCGCCAGTGTTAGCGCCAGAAAACAGCTGAAAACTGAATTTGACTGATTAGGAATGAAGAATGAGCAAAAATGGGAGACCCCTCCAAGTTCTAGCTCCCCCCCATTAGTGTAGAACTTGTTACTCAACTAACCAACCAATCAGAAAATAGTCCTAGACCTGTTTTCTGGCAGGCAGGGTTTTCTCGGTTAGTCCTGCCAGACGCCCGACAGCCCAAAACCCGGGCGTCGTCCGTTTTGCCTGAAAACTGGACCATACCATAATACCGACGCTGCGAAAGCAGTTGTGCGGTCAGAATGAGCTAGAAAAATAGCAACAAAGAGTTATGACAAATAGAATCTATGTAGCAGATTGGGGCAGCAGCGTTGTTGATGCAGCGTGCGGGCTTCCACGCTCGTTGCTTAGGTCAGCTGCCCCCTCAGTCTGCTGCTCCAGAGTCTAAGTCTAGAAGCTCTGGGTTTTGTTACTCAGAAACGCGCGCGCCAGAGTTAGCGCCAGAAAGCATCTGAAAACTGATCATGACTGATTAGGAATGAAGAATGAACAGCAATGGGGGACCCCTCCAAGCTCTAGCCCCCCCCCAGCTCTGTAGAGCTTGTTACTCAGTTCATCAGCCAATCAGAAAATAGCTCAGTTCAGGCTGGCAGGTTTTCTCGGTGAGGCCTGCCAGGCAGCCGACAGACCAAAACCCGGGCGTCGTCGGTTTTGCCTGAAAACTGGAGCATACCATAATACCGACGCTGCGAACGCAGCCGTGCGGTCAGAATCTGCTAGAAAAATAGTAGCGAGGAGTTATGGCAGCCTAAACCCAGATGGTGCCCACGATGGTTTATGCTGTCAAACAGGGCCAAGCAACATGTAACTAGGACCCTAGGCAGTGCATGACGACGCAGACACGACAGTACGCGCTGGACGCATGCAGACAGCGACTGCGGTGGCAGTGACTGCCGGTAGTGCGACCGCCGAGGTCTGCCGATGGAGGTGAACACGTCACCGGAGAGAGGAGGCTCCAGCAAACTACGAGACGACCTCAGCGTGCATTGGCTCCACCGGAGGACAGTCCATCGGCGTCGAGTCTCGCCGTCAGTCATCTGCACGCCGATGTACACAAGCCGGGAGGACACAACAGAGCACAATGAGCGCAAAAACCAACACTCCCCCATGACTCACAGGCGTAGTGCACATGGGCGAGCAGAGACACGCTCAACACACGGACTCCCCCAAGACATGCAGAAGTGCAGGTAGAGACAAAGAAAGCGAGTCACGGACGCACACCGACTGAACTCACAGCCTTCTTAAACGAGTCCCGTTTCAGTGCCTTGGTCAAGAAATCAGCCAGCTGCCGTGCTGTCTCAACCCACACGATGCTGATGCTGCCGTCGTGCAACAACGAACGCACATAGTGATACTCAACATTGATGTGCTTTGTGCGAGTGTGATGCACACCGTCATTGTCTGCAATGGCCATGGCACTCTCATTGTCACAATGCAAGGTGATGGATGGGACAGACTGACGCAACTTGGATAACAGACGACGCAACCACATGCTCTCACACGCGCCTGAGCCAAAGGCCACGTACTCAGCCTCAGCAGTGCTGCGTGCAATGCACCCCTGCTTGCCACTGCGCCAGGACACAGCTGTGCCCCCGACCAGAAAGATCCAACCAGTGCGACTCTTACCGTCTGGACTGCCGGCCCAGTCGCTGTCGGTGTAACCCAGTGCAACGACGGACGGCTGACGGTGGAACATGAGGCCTCGCCGAGGGGTCGAGACGACATAGCGCAGTACTCGGATCGCGGCCTCAAAGTGGAGGTGACGCGGTTCCTGAGAAAACTGAGCCAGGAGGTTAACGACGAACGCGATGTCTGGACGCGTCGTCGTCGCCAGGAACATCAGTGACCCGATGACTCGAAGATACGTGGTCACATCAACTGGCTCCCCCACAACAGCTGGGTCATGACTCTTCAACTTCACCTGGCCATCGGGTGACATGGGTGAGGAAGCGCTAGGCACGAGGGGCAAGTCCTCAGCGAAGCGGGCTGACAGGGTCTGCACATAGGCAGCCTGGTGGACATGCAGGACGCCCTGAGAGCGATCATGCTCGAGCTCCATGCCCAGGAAGACTCGGGCAGAACCGAGATCCTTCATCTGGTAGGCAGGGTGCAGTAGGTCCTTGACGTGCTGGATGGCTATTGCGTCCGGTGACGCAATGAGGAGATCGTCGACGTAGACCAGGACCGCGGCGAAGGTCTGACCTCGTGGGCTGATGAACAGTGCGGGGTCAGCGGTGCTGTGCTGGAGACCGCCACGGAGAAGCGTACTGCTGATCTCCTGGTTCCAGCACCGAGGCGACTGCTTCAGACCGTAGAGGGCCTTCCGCAGCCGCCAGACTCTCCCAGTGCCATCGTCGAAGCCTGGGGGCTGCATCATGTAGAGCTCCTCACCCTCCAATGAGCCATGGAGGAATGCGTTGCTCACATCCATCTGATGCAGCTCCCACCCATGCTGGGCAACCAGGCTGAACAATGCCCGGCTAGTGGAGAATCGGCCGACTGGGGCGAAAATCTGGTCGTAGTCAATCCCAGGGACCTGAGCAAACCCCTTTGCTGTGAGACGGGCCTTGTACTTATCCAAGGATCCGTCAGGCTTCCACTTACGCCGAAAGACCCACTTGGCGCCGATGGCCTTCCGACCTTGAGGGAGGTCGACGAGGTCATACACGTGGTGCTGTCGGATAGCGGCGAGCTCCTCGGCACAGGCAGCATCCCAATGTGCGGCCTCAAGGGAGGCTCGAGCCTCGCGTAGGGTGGAAGGGTCCTCTGGGCGAGCTGTGGACCGGACTGAGAGGGCATGTGCATCACGAGCCCCAGGTTGGATGCGTGCGAGTGCGGCCACAACAGCATGCCGATGCTCGTGATGAAGCATGGCGTACCCCAATGCAGAGCCCGGGTGAAGGTCTGTGATAATGGCAGAAGTGGTCAGGCCGAGAGCCTTTGTGCCAGGGTTCCCACTCACGACCGTGGGAGTGGAGGAGACACGTTGAGCCACAGGGGGTCGAGGCGCCACGGAACAGGGAGCAACGGTCTGCGTGCTCACTGTTGGCCGAGGTCGGAGGCTGCCGCCTGGGCCACGTGTGTAGCGCGGTCGGGCAGAAGATGGTGCTGAGTCCGACGAGCCGACAGAGGCGGACGGTGCTACTGGTCCGGAGGAGCCAGTAGATGCAACAGGCGCTGCTGGGCCAGAGGGGCCAGCGGACGCAGCTGGGGCTACAGGGCCAGAGGGGCGAGTGGACTCGTCTGGGGCTGCTAGCCCGGAGGGGCCAGCGGACGCGACTGGAGACGTCGGCCCGGGGGGGCCATCGGGAGCGCTTGAGGCTACCGGCCCGGAGGGACCAACGGACGCGACTGGGGCTGCCGGCCCAGAGGGACCAGCGGACGCGACTGGGGCTGCCGGCCCGGATGGGCCAGCGGACGCGACTGGGGCTGCCGGCCCGGAGGGGCCAGGAGACGCGACTGGGGTTGCCGACCCGGAGGATTCAGCGAACGTGACTGGGGCTGCCGGCCCGGAAGGGCCAGTAGACGCGACTTGGGTTGCCGGCCCCTCGGAGCCGGCGGACGCGACTGGGGTTGCCGGTCCAGAGGAGCCGGCGGACGTGACTGGGGTTGCCGGCCCGGAGGAGCCAGTGGACGCGATTGGGTCAGCTGGCTCGAAGGGGCCAGCGGCCGCGACCGAGGCTACCGGCTCAGAGGGACGGAGTGATGTGTCACCCGCAAGCGACAGGATGGAGGACGGACTCACCACTCCCCCACGCGACGGGAGGGACACGGACGAGCCGGAGCGGATGAGGTCGCGGGGAAACAGGTCCTCGAAAAAGAGGGCATTGCGGGACTCGACGATGCAGTGTCGGGATGGGTCCCAGAAGCGCCAGTCCTTGGACTGACGAGACACATCGAGAAAGGTGCAGGGGCGTCCGCGGGGGGCAAGCTTGCCACCCTGCTGTGGAGCGGGCAGCCACACAACGGCTACGCAGCCCCAGACGCGAGCCGGGCGGAGGTCAGCACGCCGACCGCACCAGTGCTGATAGGGCGTGGACTGGCGGGGAAGGGGACCGTGGGGAACCCTGTTCCAGACCCAGGTCATGTAGGCCATGGCCTCAAAGTAGAAGCCATCGGAGAGACCNAGACGTCTCATGGCGGATACCGCGGGAGGCGAGAAAGGTCGTGGCTTCACCCAGGTACTCTCCACTGCGATCGGAGCGAAAGCGACGTAGGGGACGGCCACATTCGTGCTCCGCGAGGACAAGCCAGTCGTGAATAGTTCGGGCGACATCGCTCCTCTGCCGAAGGCAGAAGACCCAACGGTAGCGAGAGTAGTCGTCCGTCAGAGTGAGGACATAGCGGCCATGCTCACCGACGGACTCGGTGGGGAGAGGGCCCATGACGTCCGAGTGGACAAGGTCAAGGGGGGCGGACGCCCGTGAGGAAGAGAGGGGGTACGTGGACCGGTGCATCTTGCCCAGAGCGCAGTCAATGCACTCAGTGGGGCACGGGAGTAGGAAGGTCTCCGGATCAAGGCCCTTGGCTGGCTGGGTGCAGAGCATGCTCTCTACTGCGGCAGAGTGGACGTGGCAAAGGCGGCGGTGCAAGAGGCGGGTGTGCTGAGGAGAAAGCGTGCTGGTGACGAACACATGACCGGTCGCAGCCGACGGGGAGGAGACAGGAGGGGAAGTAGCGAGGTGGGGAACGTGCCACAAGTTGCCACAGGCAGTGCCGTGTAGGACGACAAGACCCGACGGACGCAATGACACAGTGCCGACACCACGTGAGTGCACAACGTCTATGCTCATGCGGTCAAGGGCAGTCACGGACAGGAGGCTGAGCTCGAGACCAGGGACGAAGAGAACATCGGTCAAAAAGACATCACCGGCCGGACCACGGAAACGAACAACGCCTACCCCACGGACCGGCAACACCTGTCTGGAGCCCGTCCGAACCCCGGAGACATCGCCGACGGGACCGAGCATACTGAAGGCCTCGCGAGAGGCCGTCATGTGATGCGTGGCCCCGGAGTCGATGATCCAGGTCTCAGCAGGGTCCTGGACAGGGGTCGCCAGATCAGTCACGGTAACATGGCAACACGCGAGGGACGCGGACACGGTGGACGTGGCGCGAAACGAGACTGCCAGTCATCAAGCCATGCAATGTCATCAAGGAGTGGGGTGGATGAGATCACGGGAGACGACGAGACAGACGAGGAAACTGGACACGACCGCAGCTCAGTCTGTGTCATGCAGGGATGGGCTGGAGGGCAGGAGGTGACGCAACTCGCACTTCCCCGGGGAGGAGGACGAGGGAGGCCAAGCTTGAGTGCGATGAACTGCTCCAGCTGACGCTCGCGGGATGATGGCCTAGGAGTGTAGACGGATGCAGAGTGATGGCGCCGGAGCCCGGGTAGTAGGGTGACGGAGCCGACGAAGGAAGCGGAGGTGCCGACGGCTGAGGGTAGTACTGCTGCGGGTAGTACTGCTGCGGCGTGGGTGGCTGCAGGACAGGCGGAGTCGTTGGAGTGGGAACGGTGCTGGACGAGGTCGGAGTGGTGGGACCAGCAGCAGCGACGGCGGCAGAGGCGAGGCGGCGCTCTCGCTGGCGTCGCATGGTGGCGATGACGCGGGCCTCATCCGTTGGGAGAGGGCACGTGTACCACCCGTGCCCACGCTGGCCACAGTTGTGGCAGACCGAGCCACTACCACTGGGACCAGTCGATGACTGCTGCTGCTGCTGCGATGGACCCTTGCCCTTCTTGTTCTGGCTTTTCTTCTTCTTCCCTGAGGGCGATGAGATAGCTGCGACGGGGGAGGCAACGGCCACGGATGCAACGGCAAGGGTGGCGACGGCAGGGGATGCAAGGGCCTCCGCGCGATGGAGCTGGGACTCCTGGCAAGCTTCCTCAATGCGGAGGAAGAGCTCGTATGCCCAGGGCATGAGAGTGCCCTGGGCCTCCATGGTGGTAAGGACGTCCTGAGGATAGTGGACGAAGACGTCAGCGTATACGCTGGTGGCGTCGCACTTGATGGTGAGGAGCGCGGACAGAGGGGTTGGAGCCGACTTGCCGAGTCGACGGAGGATGTCCTCTGCTCGCTGCCAGTAGGCAGTGACCGTCTCGGCCTCCCCCATGTGGAGGGAGTTGAACTCACGGAGCAGACGGCTGATCTCAACGTCGCTGGACAGGCGATGGGGTCTGGTGAGGACGTGCCAGGCGGCTGCCGGGTCGGGGATGGCACCGGCGGTGAAGTCGCCGAGGAAGGGCTCCAAGGCAAGGCGGGAAGCTGGAGGGGCGACTGGTACGAGGGCGCGGACAGCGCGACCAGCGTCATATAGCTGGTCAACCTGGGTGGAGTCGTAAGGGAGGGTGTAGTAGGCCCACAGACCCTCACCCTGCGCCCAGATTCGGAAGCTGAGCTCCCAGCTTCGGAACTGCTCGCCGGCCTGAAGCGGCGGTGGCGACGTCTCAAAGTCCTTCTGCCTACGGCCGGCACCCAGAGTGGGGCCAAGGACGGAGGTGACTGTCTGCCGTTAGCGCTGAGTCTGCTGTTGAGCTAAGTAGTATGTGGCGGCAGACACCGCGGGGCTTGCGTGCCCTAGAGGGATAAACGACGGCAGCGCGCTGGTGGCGGTTTGGGAGGCGACGGGCTGTAGCGCCGCAAGCTACTGTATCAAGGCGGCAAGTTGCTGTTGAAGAGCAGCAAGTGGGTCAAGGGTGCCGCCGACGTTGCCAGTAGGCTGCTGCTGCTGCTGCTGCTGTTGTAGGGGCGGCGGCTGTTGTTGCTGCAGAGGCGGTGGCTGCTGCTGGAAAGGCGGCGGCTGCTGCTGCTGCAGAGGCGGTGGCTGCTGCTGTATGGGCGGCGGCTGCTGCTGTATGGGCGGCGGCTGCTGCTGCAGCGGCGGTGGCGGTTGCTGCTGTAGAGGCGGCGGCTGCTGCTGCTGCAGCGGCGGTGGCTGCTGCTGTATGGGCGGCGGCTGCTGCTGCAGGGGCGGCGGCTACTGCTGTAGGGGCGGTGGCTGCTGCTACTGCAATGGCGGCGGCGGTTGGTCCTACTGCGGCGGCGGCGGCAGCGGCTGGTCCTGCGGCGGCGGCGGCAGCTGCTGGTCCTGTGGCGGCGGCGGTTGCTGCTGCTGCAGCGGCAGCGGGTGCTGCTGCTGCTGCTGATGCTGCAGCAATCGCTACAAGAAAGGAGGGGTAGGGGTCCCCCCATCAGAGGAGGACCCCTCCTCGCCGGGACTATCAGCCATGCCTTGGTGTCTGTTTTTTTTTTGTGTAGTTGTCTTTGTGTTGCTGCTTCAGCAGGGGGTTGGGGAGTGGGCAGTCTACCCACTCCTCTGGCCTTCACCCTTTTCCCCTTTCACCCTCCTTTTTTTTGTTGATGATGTCAGCAGTGACGTCAGCACTGTCGTCAGCAGAGGGGTGCTGACGTCAGCAGCGTCAAATGTTGGGGCCACCGCTGCTGCTGTTGGTGCTGATGCTGCTGCTGCTGCTGCTACTGCTGCTGCTGCTGCTGCAGTTGCTGCTGCTGTTGTTGCTGCTGCTGCTGCTGCTGCAGCTGTTTGCTGCTGTTGCAGCTACTGCTGCTGCTGCTGCTGCTGTTACTGCTGCTGCTGCTGCAGCTGCTGCTGCTGTTGCTGCTGTTGCTACTGCTGCTGCTGCTGCTGCTGCACCTGCGGTTGCTGCAGCTGCTGCTGCTCGTGCTGCGAGCTATAGCAGTTGCTATGGCTGCTGCTGCTGCTGCAGCAGCGAGCTGCTGCAGCTCGCTGCTGCAGCAGAGTGCTGCTGCAGCTGCTGCGTGCTGCAACAGCTGCTCGCTGCAGCTGTAGGCTGCTGCAGCGAGCTGCGGGGGTGGGGGAATTTTTTTGTTGTTTCTTTTTTTTTCTTGTCACAGTGGGCAGCAACCCGCTGTCTGCTGCGAGCAGCGGGCTGCTGCTCGCCCAGCAGCAGCGAGCTGCTGCTCGCTGGTAGCAGCGGGCTGCTGCTCGCAGCTAGCGAGCAGCGGGCAGCAGCAGCCACGGCAAGCAGCTGCTGCTAGCTGCTGCTGCGGGCTGCTGCTGCTGCTGCACGCTACTGCTGCTGCTGCACGCTGCTGTTGCTGCTGCTGCGAGCTGCTGCTGCGAGCTGCTGCTGCTGCGGGCTGCTGCTGCTACTGCTGCGAGCTGCTGTTGCTGCACGCTGCTGCTGCTGCTGCGAGCTGCTGCTGTTGCGGGCTGCTGCTGCTGCTGCTGCTGCTGCGAGCTGCTGCTTGTGGTGCCAATCACTACACCTGGGTGACGTTGCTGCGTGCGTTGTCGCCCACAGTCGTCAGACGCCGCCTGCCGCTCACCTCCTCGCGTCACGCGTGGGGGTCAGTACTGCCGAAAAAAATTCGGCAGCATTTCCCCTGGCCCAGTGGCCGTGGGAAAAAATCTGACGCCGCCACCAGGAAGGTCAATGCTGTCGGAAAAAATCTGGCAGCATTTCCCCTGCACTGGCGCGTGTTGGGGTCCGCCGGCGTTGTCTGGCACCTGTTCGCCAGTCTTCTGCTGCTGCTGCTGCGCTCTGGCTCTGATACCAAAATAGAATCTATGCAGCAGGTTGGGGCAGCAGCGTTGTTGATGCAGCGTGCGGGCTTCCACGCTCGTTGCTTAGGTCAGCTGCCCCCTCAGCTGCTCTGGAGTCTAAGTCTGGAAGCTCTGGGTTTTGTTACTCAGAAACGCGCGCGCCACAGTTAGCGCCAGAAAGCGGCTGAAAACTGATAATGACTGATTAGGAATGAAGAATGAACAGCAATGGGGGACCCCTCCAAGTTCTAGCCCCCCCCCCCCCCCCCCCCCCCCCCCCCCCC